>JAKLMI010000106.1:0-52477 GCA_022813495.1 Pasadenomyces melaninifex
GCGGCAGTATAGTAATTAGTATCACGTGACAGTTCGAATCTCTCGTTCCTGCCTCCTTTCTCGTCAAATGTTTCTTCAGCTCAGCTCCTCATCAAGTCGCTACTAGTACGTGCATACTACGTACTGGTAGAATGGATTTTACGCACAATTCGATGTCGTGCTTCTGAGGTTCAATCAGACTCAGCACTTCCAGATTTGTATGCTTCCACTTGTTCAACGGTACGACGACCTACGACGGTGCCATTTGTGTACTTAAGTACGTACTATGTAGTACTGTAGTCCGCTGCCTTTGATGACCAAGGTTGGACATGCAACAGCATCGGTCGCCACATCTCGCTGGTAGCTGAGGACTTCTCTGAATCCCTGACGTTCCATCACTGAGATGCACGTTCACCAAGTTTATTCGTTCCAACTGGGATCGAGCTGCAGAGGCTTTCATGGCATTGTTGTAGCCGACTAACAAGTCGCGGCGGCTTGTAAGTCGCGTCCAGGCGACATATAAGTCACTTATTACTCGCCTGGGCGGCTTAGCAGGCGCCTAATACTGTATTATTATACTCAGCGCCTACTAAGTCGCTTAAGCGACTAATAAATCGCTTAGTCTATATTATATTATTATATATTACTATATTAAGCGAAATTAAAGCTACTAAGCTTTATTTATTTATTAAATATAAGTATTATAAATTTATATATAATATAATACTATTACTATTTATAGTACTAGTTTATTCTCGCTACTATTAAACTCGATCGCTAGCGAGTATTTTTAATATATCCTACCTTATATATTATTATTATAGTTATTAGTATTCGTTTTACGATTATAATAATATTTAGTATAAATAATACTTATTTTTTTATAACGATACTACTTTCTATAGAGTAGCTTCTTATACTTATTATATATCGACTAAGTCGTGGCAGTAATAACTAGCTACCTAGCGGCCTAAGGAGCGTTAATTCCGAGGTCTCAGTACTAATTAGTACTAACGACTCGGAATCGCTACTCCTCTTTCTTCTCTCTTTATACTAAATCTTAGTCTTTAATACTATCTATTAGAACTACCGTGCTATTAGTCCCGTAGTCCGTAATATTATTCAGTACCGAACCTCTATAGGGCGATTACACTGCGGTAGAAAGCGCTGTACAGAAAGTATAAGGATTTAAAGATTAAAGAAAGGAACGAACTTTAGGCTATAAGGCCGTAAGGAAACCTTACGCGACGCGTCGAGTATTAAGATAAGGAAAGGACTAAAAGAAAGGATAAGGATAAGGATAAGGATATACCTCTACGACGATTAGAGTTAAAAGAGTAAGGATTTATAATTATATAGTTTAAGGAATAAGGATACTAGGAAGAGTACGTACGATACGTAAGGATTATATTAAGAAAAGTAATCGAGTTACTCGAGTTATTATAAACTAGCGTATATTAAATATATAAGAAAAGATATAGAAATAAGAGGAAATTATAACCTTAGCTTTCTTATCTTTTCTATAACTACGAACTAAACTTCCCTTTATCTCTCTACTAATCGTTATTCCTCTTAGAAGTTAATAACTATCTACGAATACTTTAACTTAGTAAAGAGGTTATAACGTATATTATAGCTTTAACTAGAGAGGTCGACGATCCACTACTAGATACCCCGCGTAAGAGAATAATATAATCTCGATTCTAATTAGTGGGATAGGATAGGTAGAATAGTAATTAATCTATAGTCGCTAATAATACGCGAACTACTAGTAAACTTTTAGTACTAATACTTAATAACTCTAATAGTTAACGATATCGTAGACGATCCTTACTACTAAAATCGGTAGTACTAATAGGATTATTAGTATTTAACTATAAAGACGATAAAGTATCTACGGTACCTAAAATACTAATTCCTAATCTACCTCTAGCTACGATTAATATATAAACTACGATTAGTAATACTTAATAAATATAATAACGATAGATCTATTTTAGTTATAGAGAATTACTTAGAAACGAGCTCCGAATTACTAAAATAGAAGAAGATAATCTAGATAGCGATTTAGATAATAATCTAGACGGACTATAGATTTAGTAGTAGAAGGAAACTACCTTAGTTATAGATTCCGTTATCTCTAACTTTAGTTCTAATAATCTAGATACGTAACTATTTAAGGATATTACTAACTACTAATATTAAGAATTATTAGTTCTTTCTAATAAAGAAGATCTACTAGGACTCGATCTACGACTATAAGTCCGTACTTACTATAATTAGGACGATATTCGATACGTCGTAGCGAATACACTAGACGTAACTTAGAATCTAGTTAATATAGATCTTAACGATAGTAAGCGCCTTTAGATTACTACTACGAAGTAACTTAAGGATTTAGTCTCTAGTAATATAGAAATAGCTTTTATATTATTACAGCGGTTAAGTCTTAGTAATACAGTTATCTATAATACTAACCTTAAGCTAGTCGAGAAGTATAATAGTACTAAGACCCTTCTTATATTATAGAAAGAGCTATACGATAAATTAGCTTACTAATATAACGTAGTTAAGTACGATCGGAATCGCGTTCTTAAAGACTTATATATAGTATAGGAAGTAGTCGCTGTTACCTAAGTGTCTTATCCTACTTCATAGCTTAATACCCGATTATAAGAGCAGTATCGTATCGCCGCTAATAACTTAAAGAAAGTAAAACGTAATAATACGAAATATAAGTAAGATCTTTAAGCTATAGAAGCTAGTACGATCCGATACTAAAAAGATATACAGAAGGCCGAAGCTAATATAATAACTTATTAGACGAAGGTTATACAGTTATAGGAATTATCGAAGAAGTCGGACGATAAGGCTTACCTTCTATAGAAAGAATTAGTAGAAGAAAAGGAGCGAGTTAACCGTCGTACGAAAGAATACGAGAAGATATTATAGTTTATTAATACGCTAAAGTAGGAACGTACGGCTTTACGACTGTAGGTTTAGGTATAAGTCCCCGTACTTACTCGACCCGTATTACCTGTTTATTAATATCGAGATAATAAACTAGACTCGATAAAAGACTGTAAACTATATAGTATACGCGTATAACCTAAGAGATAGTATATTAATACTAATATAGCTCTACTTAGCTATAAAGATTAGAACTATCGTACCTATAAGTATATTCTAACTTATAATTTTAAATAACTATATCGAGCTTAATTTAATACTTAAGCTACTAATTTTCGTCCCTATAAAGTTCCTATAGCTATACTTAGTAACGTAGTAGTTAATACCGCTAGTCGAGACTTTACTCCTCGTCTAAGTCACGCTACTAAGTTTAATCTTTTAAATAATACCGTAGATAGCTAGATTATAACTAAATCTCGTAAGTAGAAGTAGATATAAGAAATAAGTAATAAAGTTCCGATATTTAATAGTAATAAGAATAAATATACTAATTAGCGAACGAAGATTAAATAAAAATATCGAGTTAATATCGGCTAATTCCTTACTATAGGTAGTAAGAGTAAAGTTACCTTCTTTATTAAGAAGCTTATCGACGGTATATTAGTACTATTTCGTAACCGTTATTCTAATAATATTTAGTTTAAGTATAAAGATAAAGTACTAAAAGATTTCGATATACTATTACGACTATTTAACTCTTACTTCCTAGATAAATAGCGAGCCTTTAAAGTATAATTAAAATTCGATAAATTAAAGATATTACTAAGTAAGGACTTTAAGATCTTCTTCGTACGATATACGACTACTCTAATTAATTATAGTGATAAAGATTTTATAAGCGGAAGTCTTAAAGTTAAGGACCTCTAAGCTAAAGTTTCTAAGGTACTACGCGATACTGTATTTACTCTCGAGTTATATCTAACTAATAACGATTTCGTTAAATAGATTAATACTCTTAGACGTATCTATAAACGGAAGTTTAAAGCTTATACGATTAATACCGGTCTCGGATAGTCGAATATAACTACTGTACTTATAAAACTACTTAGTCCGTTATATAATCGAGTTAGCTTTACTCCTAGTAGCTCTAGATAATTCTAATTAAGAAATTTATATATATCTTAGAGATATAGTACTCTACGGAATACTTTAGTACTCTATACTCGAAATAGTACTGCGGGCGTTTCTAATTATACCGTTACGTTACGATATAATATCGACGAAGAGCTTATAAGCTCTATAGTAATACGTATTATATTACTAACTATACTAACGAGGAAGTCTAATAGAACTTATTCCTTCTCGAAGGACGGGTACGTTCTACCTCCGTTACGACCTAATTAGATCCCTACTTACCGCTAGAGATAGCTTATTTAATACTAGACTCTACCTCTATTAGAGTACGTATATTTAGATAGTAATTTATATATAGAGAAGATATACGTCTTAGGAATCTACTATATATATTAGGATTTAGAATAGAAGTATACTAGCTACGACTCTACTTATCTATTATTTAAATATACTCTCGTACGAAAACTAAATAAGCTACTATTTAGACCTCGTTAATAATAATAAATTACTCGTAATACTGTCGCTAATATAGAAGATATAGATAAGAACGAAGTATATAAACTTAATTATTATAAAGGCTACTTCGACTAGGAACCTCTACCTTTATAAACTTAATTAGCTTCTAGTATTCTTAAATATAAGAAAGAGAACGACTCTATCGACGAATTATTTAATTCAGAAAACTAGATAACCTAGGCTAAATTCGCGGTCTAGGTTTAATAGATAAGCGTCCGTTACTATAAAAAGATAAGAAGTAGCGTCTTTCTTTATATAAACGACGAAAGTTTAAAGAATAGTTAGATCGTTAGCTAAGTAATAAGCTAATATATATAGTCGCTGTTATTAAGATAGCCGATCGTAAACCGATATAGGAAACCTCTAAAGTCTTTAAATTTACTAAACGACTTAAGACACTTTAGTTATCGGAGATATCTATTAGTAGTATTACTAAAGATAAACTAAATAAAGAAGAGGTAATAAATAGTAAATATCTTATAGTTAAATATAGTATCGCTATACTTAGTAGAAATTAAGTTAAGGAATTAACTACTACTCTTATCGATAACGGCGCTATATTATAATTTATAAATAAAGTTTTTATTAAGAAATATAGCTTACCTCGATATAAAACTATTAATAAAGTACGTATAAGACTAGTTTAGGAAAGTAAAGACGAGTATCTTACGTACTATATAGAAATTAAGCTTATTATAAGTCGTTATATTAAGAAGCTACGTTTATTTATTATACTAGATCTTAATTATTCTATAATTTTAGGAACTATATAGATAGCTTATTATAGAGTATAGATTAATATACGAAGCGCCTCTATTATCTTTTATCGCGACGTATATACTACCTCTTATCTACTATATTATTAGAATTATATAGTCTATATAATTCTATAAACTAAGGAACTTAGACCTATAACTACGCTATAAGAGATAATAATTAATAGAATCTCGCTATAGTCTATTAACTTCTAAGAACTAGTAAACTTAATAAAAGTAGATAAGAAACAGCGATTAGAGTACTTTATTCTAGATATACACTAAAAGAATAAAGTCTCTACGACTAAAGTCGAGTATCCTACTAGCCTATATATTTCTTTAGTCGGATTAAAGCGTAAGGATTACGAAAAGTTTATATTAAATCCTTAAGACGATATAGATCTAAAGGCGTAGATACCTAAATATATATACGATTTAGTAGACCTATTCTATAAACCTACGATAGATATTCTACTACTATATCGACCTAGAAAGGATATAGAATTCCGACTTAAGGAAAGTAAGTCTCTACCTAATATTAAACTATATAGTATATCGTATAAAGTCTAGATAGTATATAAGAAGTATCTTAATAAGTAATTAGCTAAAGGCTTTATTCGTATCTCTAATAGCCCGATAAGGTCTCTAGTTATCGCTATTAAGAAGCCGGAAGGGGGTATTCGATTCTATATTAACTATCGTACTCTTAACGCGGTAACTATAAAAAACCGTTACTCGATTTCTACTATTAAGGATATATTAAATAAGCTTTATAGAGCGACTATTTTCTCGAAGTTTAATATCGTCGTAGCCTTTAATAGACTATACGTAAAAGAAGGTTAGGAATAGTTAACCGCTTTTTCTACGAGATACAGTTAGTACGAGTACCTTATAATACTATTTAGTCTCTGTAACACTCTAAGTATCTTTTAATTATATATTAACGAAGCTTTATATAATATCTTAGATATCTATTATACTACGTACTTAAATAATATATTAGTATTTAGTAACTCCTTAGAGAAGTATAAGCAGTATATATATAAAGTACTAACCCGCTTAAGGAAAGTCGCTCTATACGTTAATATTAAGAAGACTGAATTTTACCGCACCGAGGTGAAATATCTAGGCCTTATTATCTCTATATAGGGTCTAAAGATAGATTCTAAAAAGGTAAAAGTAGTTAAGGAATAGCAGAGGCCGCGTAATACTCACGACGTATTATCTTTCTTAGGATTTACGAATTTCTATCGCTACTTTATTAAGGATTTCGGTCGTATCGCGATACTATTAACGGAACTCACTAAAGGCAGTAAGAATAGGAAAAAGAAAGATACAGAAGATCTACTCGATATCCTAACTACGGAACCTAAAGTAGTATTCCGATAGACGGAAGACTACTAATAAGCGTTTAAGCGTCTACGAGATACGTTCACTATAGATATCGTACTCGCGTACTTTAACTACGAGAAGACTATAGTAATCGAGGTCGATATATCCGATTACGTCGTTATAGGTATTCTATCGTAATCTAACTCTAAATCTAGCTTACTACGTTCTATCGCCTACTTTTTAAAGAAAATAATACCTTAGAAATATAACTATAAAATTTATAATAAGAAATTACTAGCGATTATTCGCGTATTCGAGAAGTAAGTACCTAAACTTATAGGTACGTAAGATCTTATTACCGTATTTACTAATTACTAGGCTTTATAATACTTTATATCTACGAAGTAGCTTAACCGTCGATAAGCGAGATAGAGTAAGTTCTTAGGTAAGTTTAATTTTAAGATAGTTCCAGTCGCTAGTAAGAAGAACGCGAAAGCGGATATACTTATAAGGTATAGTTAAGATTTACTACAGGATATATAAGACTTATAAATATAATACCAGTAATAGGTAGTCTTAAAACCTTATAATCTTAGAGAAAGTATCTAACTTTAGAACTTCGGTATCGAGGTTCTACTACCTACTCGACTTACTTCCGCCGTCCTACGAGCTAACGCTATCGAATCTACGATCGAAGACGATAAATCCTTATTAGGAGAGAGAGTTAAGAAGGTATATAAGGTAGATATAGAAATTTAAGAGATTAGGAAAGCTATAACTACTAAGCTACGTACTCTACTAAAGACTCTAGAATACTTAAAGGAACGTATATCTATAGTAAATTATTATATTAAAGATAGTTATATTTATTACTTAAGTAAGATATAGGTTCTAAAGGAACTTCGTCTCGCTGTATTATCCTTATTCTATAACCTACCGACCGTAGAATATATAAATAAAGCTAAAATATTTAGTCTTATAGATAGATACTACTTTTAGTCTAAGCTTTAGCGTAATATAGTCGCTTTTTACGCCGACTATAAGGACTATAAACGAGCGAAAGCGTTTCGTACCGTAGTATTCGAGGGTCTTTATTAGTTACTAATACTTTAGGGACTATAGACTACTGTTATATACGATTTTATCGTTATATTACTACTATCGACTTATAATAGTAATACTTACGAGAATATATACGTAGTTACTTATCGCCTATCGAAGATAAGACGTTTTATACTAATATACGAAATTAGTACGCCGCTCTTAGTAGAAAAGTTCTATTAATACGTCTATTCTCTATTTAGCTTATCTAAGACTATTATTATAGATCGAGGTACTTAATTTAACTCGATCTTCTAGAAAAGACTATATAAATAGTAAGAAATTTAAGTAAATATATCGATAGCGTTCTATCTCTAGACTAACGACTAGTCTAAAAATACTAATTAAATCTTAGAGTAATACTTTAAATAATACTATAGATTCCTTTAGAACGACTAAGCTAGATAGCTACCTTTAGTAGAATTCGCTACTAATAATTATACTTTAGAGACTACGAAATATACGCTATTCTTTATAAACTACGGTCGTTACCTCTATATAGACTTAGAACCTTCTATCTCTAGTCTACCCTCCGATTAACTACGATAGAAAGCTATAGCTACGGACGAACTCGTTTAGAAGATATAGAAAATATATAACGGTCTAAAAGAGGAAATAAGATTTACGTAAGTAAGATATAAATAATATAGTAGAGGTTAATAACCGTCGTCTTTTTATATTAGCGATAAAGTATAGTTAAACTTACGAAATATTAAAATATAGCGGCCTTCTAAGAAGTTAGATTATAAAAACTTAGAGCTATACCTAGTTACTTCTATAATAAACTTACGATTCTATCGTTTATAATTACCTAATACTATAAAGATTTATAATATCTTCTACGTTTCGTAGCTTTATCCGTATAAAGAACTAACTATATCTAGGTATAAGTAAATATAGGAACTACTACTACCGGTAGTAGTTAAAGATAAAAATACGGAACTTACTTAGAAAGTTAAGAAGATTATCGACGCTCGAGAGGTTAAAGGAATTCTATAGTATCGAGTTAAATAAGTCGGTTATTATAATCCTATCTAGTATATATAGATAGACTTACTATCTAGTAGCGACGAGATCGTAATACGGTATTATAGACTCTATTCTAATAAGTCTATAGTACTATCTAGTATATAATATAACTAGAATTAGTAAGTACAGTTAGTAACACGCGAAGATCTATTTCTAGAAGAGGAAACTACGCCGAAGAGAGTTAGTCGACCTATAAAGAAATTAGCTAATAAAGTATCGCAGTTATAATCGACGTTAAGACGTTTAACTCGCTTATAGTAATAGAAACTCGTTAATAATAATAATATATCCGGATAGTTAAACTATAAGTCGCTTATACTCTACGAAAGGTAATATAATTCTCCTATAACTAAGTTAATAATCCTCGTCTAGATACTACTCGAGTTTATCTTATAATCTATAACTTAGATACTATTAACTATAACTATATACGAAACGACTTTATAGAATTAATCTATATTACACTATACTAGAGATCTAAGATTAAGATAACTAAGGTCCGCTAAATATAAGAGCTCTACTTCGATTTATAGTTAACGGTCGAGATCTTTATATAAAGAGATTTAAGCGCGAGAGAGTTATATAACTAAACGGCTAGAGTATAAAGTTAGCTATTAATAGCTACGATAGTATATAGTATATAAACTAACGAGTAAGACTAAAGGCTAACCGTTCTATAAAGTCACAGTCGATATCGGTTTATATATTAAGTATTACTAGAAGACGAGATAATAGACTTAGTACTCTAGTAGTTATAACAGCCGATACCGTATACCGGGGCCGAATACCGGCGTTACTATACTATATATAATAGAGGATCGCTAGATAATAGAAGGAGTTACTGAAATAAAAAGTAATTAATAGATATAATAAGGAGATAGAATAGCTATAGTTAGATATTATTATTAGATATTATTACTGTTTATTACGTTTAGAAGTAGAGTATTATAGTTCTATCAGACTCGGGACGAGTCTTTTCTACGAGAGGGGGTACTGTTATATATCGACTAAGTCGTAGCAGTAATAACTAGCTACCTAGCGGCCTAAGGAGCGTTAATTCCGAGATCTCAGTACTAATTAGTACTGACGACTCGGAATCGCTACTCTTCTTTCTTCTCCCTTTATACTGAATCTTAGTCTTTAATACTATCTATTGGAACTACCGTACTATTAATCCCGTAGTCCGTAATAATACTTATATTTAATATATCTATAGAGTATTCTTAACTAAATCTATATAGCTTTATATAATAATATTATCTTCTATTTATTAAGTATAATAATTTTATAGTTCTATATTAAATAAATAAAGAGCTTAACTAGTTAAAAAGCTTTCGATCTATAGTTATCTTTAATAACTCTATATTTATACTAATAAGTATAAGAATTATCTACTCGCTTAATTAAATATATAATAATATAAATTAAAATACTTTTATAAAAACGATCCTCTTATAGAATATATAACTTTATATATTAGTTAACTTAGAAAGTTATAATAATATAATTCTTTCTATAGCTTTTCTTTATTTTCTCTTTATAGCTTTCTAATCTCTTTTATAAGATCTATACTCTCTTTTACTTTAGTATTAACTTTAAAAACTAAAGAAACTAATAAAGTAGTTTTAATTATTAAAAATATAATTTTTAAGAAAAAAAACTAAAGAGATATAGTTATAATTTATACTAGTACTAACTTTATCGCTATCGATATAGTTATCGTCCGAAGTATAGAATAAAGAGTAGTTTATTATTTATTTAGTATAAGATTCTAATATTATAGTTTTAAAGATAAAGAGATTAGCTATAGATAGTATCTATAATAAATATTATAACTTTAATAATAAGGTATTAATAATAATATAGCTTTTAATTAATTTAAAAAGACTTAAATTTACTATAGATAAAGGTACTAAGAGTAGTATAGAGTTATTCTACTTAAAAAGTAGCTTAGAATAGTATTTTAAGAGAAATAAAGTAGAATATTATTTATTATATAAATTATTATATTTAAAAATTATATCTATACTATATATAACTTTATTTTAAATACTCTCTATTATATTAACTATCTCTTTATTAATCTACTCGGATTCGTTCTATAATACTATAAATTCGATTAAAAGTAATATACTACTACTAATAAGTACTATTCTTATCTTTATAAAAAGTTTATTAGCTTAAGATATTTAAATATCGATATTAAAGTAGTTCTTATAGATATATTAAATATTATAAAGAGTTTTATAGAGAAATTAACTAATATTTATATTTATAGTAAAGCTAACTTTAAGAAAACTTTTATACTAATTTATATATTCTATCTTTTATTTTTAAGCTATAAATTTCTTTTTTATAGTATTATTACTCTTCTTAATTAAGCTCTATATAGTAAAAGTATAAGATATACTATAGCGGTAGTTAATACTAAGAAAGTTAATAAATTACTTAGTTTATATCTTAAATTTAGAGCTATTATTTATATAAAAAATATATAGTATATCGAAGTACTATACCTATTAAGAAAGTATATTTAATACTATAAGTACTTCTTTATTCTTTAATAGCTATAAAGTAATATACTATATAAAGTAATCTTTAACTATTATAATATAATAGTATTTAATACTATTCTCGTTTATAAAAAGCTATCTATAGTAGTTAATTAAATCGAACTAAATATAGTTATTAATATTATAATTTTATAAAAACTATAATATAGTTTTTATACTTACTAACTATATAGTAATATATATAAAGTAGTTTTTTATAAACTATAATACTTTATCTCTTAAGATAACGAAATATCGAGTAATAAGATATAGATATACCTTATTATAGTTACTATAGTATAGTATTTAATAAATCTTCTTTATTAAATTAAATACTTTAGAATTATTAATATAATATTTATATTAAAAGTATTAAATTAAATCTACTTTATAATATATTATACCTTCTACTAGCTCGAATTTTCTTACTTTTTAATATTTATTTTATATAGCTTTATCCCTTTTAGCTTTTAGCTAACGTTTAAATTCTAAGATAGTTATTTTAAAGTATAGTTTATACTAATATACTTAATAAAGTTATAAATATACTTTTACTTTTATAAAGCTAGAATTATCGATAATAATAGTAGTAAATACTTCTCTATAACTAAACTAATCGATTTATTAATTAAGAATATAAAGCTATTAATTAAATATATTTACTATAGTTAATATTTACTTATAGCTACTCTCGTTATCGGAAGATATTATAAAAAAGAGGAAGAAGAAAAGAAGATACTATATTTAATAAATTTTTAGTATAAATTATATATTAGTATTTACTTATACTCTTTATTCGCTTCTTTTCTTATATCTTTTTATACTTCTAAACTTTATATCGTAAAGAGATTATTATAAGTTATAATTTAGCTATATTATAATACTAACGATAAGTTATAAACTTTCTTTTTAATAGAACTCGTACTTTTAAAACTATTAAGTATATTAGTTTTATTAAATAGCTTTATTTATTATAGATTTACTAGTAGTAATATAATTCTAAATAAGTTTTTATAAAGTTATTTTAGAGGTATAAGTACTTTAATATCGCTATATATTTTAATAATTAGTTATCGTAGAAAAATACCGTTTAATATAAAATAATCGCGAGGATAAGTTAAATAATTATATTATTAGATATTTATAGATTTATTATTATATATATTATAATTAAAAGATCTATAGTTTATATATTAAAAAGAATAGTATAATCTAAATAAAAATATTAATATTTAAGAACGTTACTATAAGTATACTTTAATAATTTTTAGAGTCTATAATCCTACGTATCTAATTAGTTAGATAAGCTAATCCGCGTGCACTGATTAGTTATTTTAAGTCTTAGCGCGACTGCTAAGTCGCCGGACTAGCGACTTGCCTACAACAGCATCATCCTCCTCGACATGTCACGCATTTAGTTACACATAGCACGCTAGACACGTTAGTTGCGTACTCTATCTTCAAGAAGTGCTCGAATCACTACTGGGTTGAGGAGCTCCAGCCGCGTTAGAAGAGCTTGTCCGAAAAGTTTCGCTACGTATGTAATGAGCGAGTGGGATCAAGCTATATACGTATTTCTTATTTTCTGATATTTGCTTCTATCAGCTGGCTACTAGTAGCTAGAGGCATGACACTTTCTGAGCAAGCACTGTATCTTGATATTCACAGATCCTTTAGTACGTACTGTACATATTGGCCGGCAACGATGACGGTGCAATTCCGGCTTCAAGTCGCTCATTCTTTTTGCAATAACGAAGTACTATTGCGCGTCATCCGAACTCAAGGTATATGTGTTAATCTTTCAGATATTGTATCCAGAGAATAAAGTGAGTTTTATTAAGTGAGCTTTTGGAGCAACTGGATGTTTCCACCTTCAGGATTAATTTCTGATGCGGTTAGCGAACCTTCAAGGAAGCCAGTTCGATTCTGGTCTGCTCCGATCTTTTGGAAGATCAAAAATCCCAAAAACTGGGTCAACTGCAGCTTTGTTGAGCTCGAATGTATTGCTATAACACAGAAATACTAGTACATACCTACTTCTTTCATGGTCAACCATTCTGCTAACAGCGTTGTTCGCATGCACAATCTGACGTTTTTGAGCACGGGCTACCACTACACTTGCATTGAAACGAGCTTGCTCCACAGCTCCCCTGTCGTATCACCTTGATAACGGCGTTACTTCGACAGCATATATACTAGCCGAACAGCAGATCTACCATTCAATACTGGAGTCTGTTACTCAATAAGGACAACCTCTTTCTTCAACTGTCCCTACGTACTTACTAACTAACAGCTGGTCCACGAAATGACCTTAATGCTCGTCTTTTGCTTACGAAGTCATGCCAATGTCGCTATGGCGATGCACTGGTATCGTCTGAGATACCCAGTCTAGGATCGACGCAATTCATCATTAGTGACGGGGACAACATTGCTACTGAATGCTTTCATGCGATGTCTGCTTCGCCGCGGTTTGACCTCATTGCTTTGTCGAAAACGAGACAGTCACAAGTGAAACGGGAAACACCTACGACGCATCAAGAAGGTAGGTTTGGTGACAATGACGGACGAGACGGACAAGGATTTGCACCAAGAGGCTGGTGAGTCACCATTTTGATCTGCATGGCTCCTTATGCCAGACACGACAACCAGCGCAATCACTGACAATTCGCAGAGAACCATGACAAATCTGCAAAGCCTACAGAGCTTCATAACTGTGTTGTTGGCGGTGTTGATTGTGGTAGTCGAGCAAATTCTTTGGGAGAAATATTCCGCTTGAGCTCTGCTGACGAGATCCTACGGCTTGCTTGGCAGTTGGTCGCAACTTCAACGACAAGTACACGAAAGTCATTAATTCCTGACGCGTGCGATCGAGAAAAGAACGATGAACAAGCATTATCTTCCAAGAAACTCTGCCCTCGTGACAAGCAAGGATGTGGGAAACGAAAGCCTATCCAGCAGTTCAAGAAGCATGTCCAATCTACAAACAAAATCAAGGACATGCAAACGTGCCAAGATTGTCGGGCTAAGAAGGGGGGAAACAAGCTTAAGAATAAACTTAAGCCAAAGTCTCAGCTTGATAATGCATTCGTGCAAGCACCATCGCAAGCGCGATCACCTCTTCGACGATTGAATGTTACGCGACAAACATCTCCGCAAACCTTGCTGACATTTGCAGTTGTGGACGGAGATGACTTTGCAAGGCATGAGGAGGTTGAGCCAGTCGTTCGCAAATTGGCAAATGAAGCACGCCAGATGCTTATTCGAACACAACTAATAACCAGCTTCACAACAATAGATGATCTTCTGGACTATCTTCAAGACAACCTAGGCCGAATCTTCCTATACAAGCAGCCTTCGAATGCTAGGAGCAGCAACGATGTTCAGCGAGATCAGGCAGTTGACCGCGCCAGAGACTCTTACTATGCACAGAAGATGATAGACCACCATGACGAAGTCTTGATTGCAAATCTTCGAAATGTGCTGCATCGTCAAAAACAAGGTATTCTCCATTGTGTGATCTTCGTCTTGATTGACTAACGATCGCATGGGTCGAAGTCCAACCCACTACCAGGAATTGCAATCTGAGACAGGTCATCCATCACAACCTGGTCCTGCTCGCAAGGTGATCTCATCGTCATCGGACACAGCACAACTTGAAGCAGCATCGCAAAACCCTATGGCACCATCATGGTATTCGACACGATTTGGCGCCTCGCAGCGGGATTTGTTTTCTCGCTCTTCACAACCATCTCTAAACCTAACTTCTGGAGCCCCTAACAACGTTTTCCACGCACAATCATCGTCCAAGGCTCTCATGACAGCGGCTTCAAGCGTGTCTCCCTCCTCAAACTCTGGTCCATCGCGAACCACAATCGTTCAGTACAGGCAGCTAGGTTCGACTCTACCTCCACCCGCAGACGCAGTTCCTACAGCCGATTACCCTCCCCTACGACGAACAACACCAGCTGACACGATGCACCACTCTCCGGTATACCGTCACCTGCAATCGTTTCACGACTCTATCGTACAAGGTGAAATGCGTCCGCGGTATCAAGCAGTTCCATCTATTTTTCCGACGTTGCACAAGTCACCCTCAGGTACTGCTGCTCGACAAACACAGTCAGCAGCGGAAGCTTGGATTGATGGTGGTCGAAAGCGGAAGCGAGCTACAAACGAGATGGACGCAGAAGAGTCTCCTCTCGACATGAACACCGGTGTAGAGATAGAGTAGGAGGGAAGAACGATTCGGGTGTTCTGACAGAAAAGTCCGGGCTATGTCCTGCTGCAGAGAAGTACAAATGGCACGACAGGACAGGCGAAAATGGTATTTCTTGAAAGCTTCTATGAATGAGGTACAAAGTTGTCTTGAGCTGCAAATTCGGCGAAACGTACTAGTTTTAGAAATGGAGTAATGAACGAGCTAGTCAAAACCAGATTGGCAATCTTCGAGAATCTGTTATTTGATAATGCAATCTGGCTCTGGGAGCTGTATGTTCTGCCGCTGCTGGTGCTAATTGTTGCAGCCGCCTGAGCAACCTCAACGTTAATGCTGTGCTGACGACACTTTCTTCATTGCACAAACGCCAGTGGCTTTTCATTGTTTTAAGTATGAGTACATTGCGCTTGATATCGCGAGCCTGCTTGTACCCCTTCCTGTGATCGCAGTTGTTTGGTGGTGCGCGATTGACATTGAGTAGGAAGATGCTCGATGGTCCAAGACACTTGACTCTGTGTTGAGTTAAGCTCAGTATCGTTCTGGTTCGATGTGATGAGACAACTTGCGAAGAGCTTGGATAAAACCCGGTTCATGAGTGGGAATGGTAGTAGATCCAGAGCAGCCTGTGCTAGGGCAACGTTTAGAATTGGCCCATTCGATCAGTCAAGTAGCTGAGAGGAAGACATGGCTTGTTGAGGTTGAGCAGGAGTGGCGGTGATTGAACCTCACGCATTTTGTCGATACATAAAAGCTATTCATTCATTTGCTGCTACAATCGCTTCTGTTGAACTTTGATCGTTGCTGATTGTCACAATGCAACTTTGAGAGCCAGCCATGCCATTAACGACCTTGTCTTCCTACACATTCTTCACCACTAAGGGATCACTTGGTAACGTATGCACACGTCGCGTCGTCCTTACCCGCTTTTCGAAACCGAACACATTGAGCTCTGTCGTGGTAGATCGGCGCCAATGGGGAATCTGCGTGGGTAGGCTGATACTTGCTTGACATGCTGTCAACCGTGCTTGTTGCAAAAGCTTCAAAGACTATACCACTAGGTTTATCGATGTAGTCAAGACGACACTAAAGAGTTCAGCACGTTTGCACGTCCAGCTCGCTAGTGTTAAGTGGTCGTACCTGTAAATCAGCCCTGTCCCATATCGCCAGGCATCAGCACTCAACCAATAGGTCACACAGGTAACTTGATCTTCTCTAACCTGGATCGGCTTTGTATCTGCCCATGTGGTTTTTTCAAAATTGTATGGCTTAGTCTTAAGCCCCTGTCAATGTTTCCCCGCGTGTTGACCTGTGTGCAGTACTGCGTTGAGGCTCCAGTAGTTGTCGTCGATTGCACGCTTCAGACATGCAGTCATTGTGGGAGCTGGACACTGAGTGGCTGGCTTTGTTCGGTCGTGTGAAGACTGTTTGGAACGGCAACAATCCGGAGTTGCATGCCGCATTTAACGAGGCATGTCTCGGTTCAAGACATGCAAAGCTTTATACCTCTTCACACCGCAGCTCTCTCATTTCCTGGAGTCCTACCTTGCAGTCGGTGCCAAGCAGCAGTAGCTAGGTAATGTATCGTAGATTGCTGCTCGCCTGGGATTTTCTTCTGGTAATCGTACGAGCTGAGATGTAGGTGCTCACCGTGACCAACCTGCTAGAATGCATACAGGCCAGCCAAACTGCCTCTCTTTCAATCGATCAGGTCGAGTCTGGATCAGCTTGGGCTTCAGCTAGAAAATTGAGGACATCGCGAGCAGATCGCGGTGCACAGTGCCTATCAAGCCTATGAGAAATCGCAGTAAAGATTGTCGCTGCCATAATAGTAAAATGGGCTGTCCGACCGCGAAGAGGTGATACGGACGTTGTGCTTCCACCATTCTACCATTGCCACGCAAGCGGACGTTATGTGATGGATGAGCTAACGTGCTGGACGTGCAGGTCGCGAGAATACTGACAACCTTGTTCAGCTTATGCCACCAGACAACAACCGTGCAACTTATGCATGACTTTGCTATTTCATATCTCAACCTTTCAACCCTTTGTTCGTACCTAAGCGACGATGCTTCTGCTGAACTTGCACAATTGAGCACGACGACTTTGCCATGTTAAGTGGTCGGTTCTCAGGACCCCTTAACTGAAAAGTCATTTTCTTCAGCTGAATCACGATGTGGTAGACGAGACTGATATTCGTTCTGACCACTGCAGTAATGTATCGGATCAATTTTATTATTTTACCGGTAAAAGTGTGCGCGAGGCTCACTGAGAGTCGTGTGGCTAGCTTTCGAAGTCCTGAGTTCGAATCATCGGCTCGGTTCGCAAAGGCGCAAGCAGAGCTGTCGTGCTTGCAAGTTCTGGTCGAACAGAACAAGATGAAAACACGCGAAAAAGAGCAGGCAAATTCAGTTAGGCTCAAATCGGTAGGCAGTTTGATCGCGGAAGCTTTAGGCATGACCACCCTATTCAATCAGCCTAGAGTCAGGATTGTAGGCACGACCAGCAACTGCGCCCCTTCGAGCAAGCCGACGAACTCGATCAGACATTTTCGCAAGACAGCATGTTCAGATGGTGAAAGTATTGTGCTATCTTCTATCTACCTCTGGTCTCTCAGTCGAGATCAGCTTGCACCACGTGAAGGTGGACCAGAATCGCAAGCCTGGATGAGTTTAATGCCATCCCAAGGCTGTTCCGCTATCACATCTGTCCTGACCACCATCGAAATAGCCCGCCCTAACGACGAGATATTCCGCCAACAGCCAGGAATAAGCCACGTTGAAGGCCAGACAATGATCCTTCTCCCTCCACCTCATCTGTCCTGACCGCCATCGAGATAGCTCGCCCTAGGACGAAGTACCACGCCAACAGCCAGGTAATAAGCCACGTTTAAGGCCAGATGACCAACCTGTTCCTGAAGTGAGCTCAACCTTCCACAGAAGACCACGCTGACCATGGGCCTGCTTCCAATCGAGTACACACCTCCCAAAACCTACCACTACAATGCAATCCAACCTTCCACAGGAAGCCACACTTGCCAAGGCACAGACTCCCGGCTTCGAATTGAATTACACTGCAGCTTCCGGTCAGCTACCAAGATGTGGGCCATCTCCTGCCACTACCTTGCAATCCAACCTTCCACAGGAAGCCACACTTGCCGAGGCACAGACTCCCGGCTTCGGATTGAACTACAATGCAGCTTCCGGTTAGCTACCACAGAGAATGGGCCAGTACCTGCCACCACCTTACAACCCAACCTTCCACAGGAAGCCACACTTGCCGAGGCACAGACTCCCGGCTTCAGATTGAGCTACAATGCAGCTTTGGGACTGGCATCTGTTCGAGTCAGCAGAGAGCGACAGAGCCAGAATGTTACCTTTGGCTCGTGTTGAGCGAGAGACTGAATGGACCGGAGGGTATACCTTCTATGGTCCTGAGAACGAGAGACTTGAAGGACTGTTACGTGTCAGTTGACTGTCAGTTCGCAAGAGAAAGTGATACTGATTAAATACCTGTAACGGGCTGGTAAACCTCTTTTGACTTCAGAGACAGACAGAAGCGAGAGACATAGTGATCGACATAGGTTGCTTTTGGGCTCGGTCGGAAGTGGTGGAGGTCGGAGGTCCGGAAGGGTATCGAATCGAAGAAGAGGGAGGGCGGCCTCTTTGAGAGGGGTGACATATACCGGATGCCAAAGGTTCACAGGCAGAGAAGAGAGGAGGGCGGCTCTCAGTGAGATAAGAAATTCGCGGATGCCAAAGGTTCACAGGCAAAGAAGAGAGGAGGGCGGCTCTCTGTATGAAATTAGTGTAGACGGAAAAAAGAATTAGGAGGAGGCAGAGGCGGCCAACTGCTCGCGAAGAGCGGCGGCTCTCCGCCGCACGTCTTCTCTCATCGCAGCTTGTTGACCAGGCCCCTAGCCTGGCTCGGCCACCTCTACCTCCACCACCTTTGCCTTTCGGCAGCAGAGGGAAGCAAAAATGCTTTTTACAACCAAAAAGCAACCCATTGTGTTAGTATAATGTTAATTAATACTTACTCTAATCTCTGTTTCGTCTCTCTGAAGTCTGGTCTCAGTTGTTATTCAGTTCTCGCTCAAATTATCGCTCTCTGTGAAAGTGAAGAAAGAAGAAATCCGAAGCAGAACTGAGCGATAACAGAGGCATAAGTAATTCTCTACCTACGTTCCTACCTACCACCAGAAATGCAGAAAGAAAATTTTTCATAGTCCAAGCTGTAGAAACATGCTCGTTGTCGAAACGCATCGAATCTGCCCACGGCAAACAACGTATAGCGAAGCAGAACCACCATTCGCAATACCAGAACAATGGCACGAAAATTGACCTGTGTCGATCATTTGCTCGAAATGTCATGCCATCCGACAGACACTCGTGCTGTTCTCCAATTTCTGCTCTGAAAATGCTGTTCGATATGCCGTAGAGGCCACAATAATCGCTCCTGAGCATCTGCACATGCGTAATCAAAGAGGAGGCTGGGAACTTTTATCCTGATCTGGGTCGAAGTTCCTTGCAGTGGTGTGTGATCTCGATCGATGAACGAGGCTGGACGCGTAATTTGCTGGTGTACGTGATGTCGAAGAAAGTAGGAGGATAAGATAATCAGAAGCATTGATATATCTCGTTGGAGAAAGTCTTGGCGTTGATACGAGGACCTGCCCCTGAGCACGTTTTAGTGGCCTGTTTGCCTTAGGCTTACTCACTTTCGCAGTTTTGGGATCTACCACATGGAGTAGAGGATATGAATGGCATCTTCAAATATTGGCTTGCATACTAACGACAATGGCGTGCTTTTCCGTTGGTGGAGAGCGTACGAGTATATTACTTAGTGTCCCCCACTAAGTAGTATATCTGGAAGATTACCAGTTCGATTCTGGGAAGCTCACTTTTTTTGGTCAATAATCGGCTGAGACACGAGCATGACAAAAGAGTTTGACAACGCTTGCTAAGACTCGAATGGCGTGCACTAGCTGGCGACGAAGTGCTCATTTGTGGCTACATTTGTCAAGATACCGGCGGACTGCCTCATCACAATGCTCGATGATGAAGAAGCGACGATGACCGCCTGCTATACCGCCTATATGCACCTGTTTTACATGCATATGATCTCACATAAAATCACACCAATCTGCCCCATCCACAACTTCTGTTCCTTCGATATTATGAAGCAGCCCTCGGTCTCCCGAACGGAAGTCCCATAAAACTCCGTCCCTCGGGCACTCTTATCTTTCCGAAATTATTATCAATGTCCAATATCACCTTCAGCGCATTTCTCGATCTCAGATATGATAGAGGTGCGTCCGCTTCTCTTAGTCCTACACCTGGCTCTGCACGTCCAGCAGCAGCCTTCTGTGCTTCGCTTTCAGCTGATCCAGGCATCGGCAGTAAGTTCGACAGCACTTCATAGGCTGCCAAGGTGAAACCAAATTGAGGTGAAGATCGTATTATACGCGCAGGACCACCCTTCCAGAAGGCCTTGAAACCTTCTTCCTTGTAGATTTTTCGTGCAGCGTCAGTCAGACCATTGTATGTGGCCTCACCTTTTCGAGCTTCAACTTGCAACCGCGTCTTGATCACGTCACAGGGTGTGGTCAAGTATGCTGCCGGCATACCGGCGATAGCACCAGCCGTGAGAAGTTGCACAACTCCAAGCTTCTTTTGTGGCGATTCGCCGAAGAAGTCTTTCTTGAGATGTGCATAGGTTGGGAAGTAGATTGCTGAGAACGGACCATCTCGTAGCAGACAGGCAGTCGCGCCCTTGTAGAGACCAACGATACCCAAATTTCGCACAATCCACATTGCTGATCTTTTGGGAACAGCATCAGACCGTTTTGCTAATTCGCCTTGAATCTGTAGTCTAATCTTCACAATTTCAAGGGGATTCGTGAAGACGACTTGACAGAAACCTGCTGTTCCACCCGCCAAGATCTCGTATGGAAGCTCAATTTGGCCACTCTTCTTGTCCGTAAAGTTGCTGCGGACAAGATCGTTAACAGTCAATTTGATAGCCTTCTCCGGTGCCACACCCACAAGTTGTGGCAGAACACCTGCGTATAGACCTCTGAAACCTTCATTTCGAACAATCTTACGGAAGCAGTCTATACTGTTGTCGTACATACGCTGACCCGGAGCTGAAGATCGCTGGTTCTGCATTCGCGTTTTGACCAGATCAATTGGGTAGACCATGAACGCGCCAAAAGCACCCGCTACTGAGCCGAGTGCAAAGTGATGTGCTGACTCAAGAATGCTGTGCAGGATCGTTCCCGTCTTCTGAACTGTCTTTGAAGCCATGTCTCTTGCGGATTCCAGCTTTTCGGACGCGCTCTGCCAGCTTGCATCGAGCACTTTCTCGAATGCGCCAAGCTCGAGTCGCGTCGAATCTGTGTTCAGACCTGCGAAGTGGAAGAGAATATCCGCTTCCATAGGTGTGTATTGTACGAATCTTGTTATCCTGGCAGCTTCTGCAAGAAAGTCTGCTCTGCTGATCTTGCCATCTTCGGATTTTGCGGTCGCGTTTCGCACGATCAAGTCTATCAAGTCCATCTCCCGCATTATGTTTGTGAAAGCTCTGACGTTAGCATAGCTGACCTTACTTGCGGCTCCGATATTGCACAGTGTTGGCAGGTTGTCCAGTATATGATCTGACAGCTTGTGACCCGAGCTTGAACGTATGATTTTTTCGAAGCTAGTAGCATCGATATATCCGTCGTTGTCCGAGTCATAAGCTTTGAACGCTTGCCGTATTCGCTCACCGACTAGACCTCGCATCATCTGCGCAAATTGTGGGTATGTCATATCGTGTCTGTTCTTCGCTGAGCCAATGTAGAGAGTAGCCCATTCTGAATCCCAGTCAAATGGTAGCGAATCTGGTCCTTTGTGTGCTTCTATAATCTTTTTGAGCTCATTGATGTCTACCATTCCATTGCCATCGATATCGAATAGTCGGAAAGGCGCTTCGTAGTCGGCGTCAGGTTTCGAAATGAGGTTTTCATATGCGTTGAAATCTTGCATAGAAAGCTTGCCGCGTTTGTGAACGTCTGCTACCGAGAAAAGAAGGCCATATTGGACTCTTTCTATTTTGTGCTGCTTCTGTTAATCTCATGCATTGGGTCCAGATTGAATGCTTACATAGTCTTCCTCAGGTGGCGCTATCGCATTCACAAAGTCTTCTGCTGACATGTACAGCTCGCCATCTTCCTCGAGCGAAGCATGTTGTATGAATCTGGTTCTCGACTCTTGCGATACTCCTTCTGGTGCTTCTTTGCCAATAAGTGTCTCCTTCAGAGATTCTTTTATCCTCTCTGCTTGTGCAGGTACTGCTGTGGCCATATTATGATCAATTTATTGTTGGGTATCGCTCGAGCAGCGATGCTGCAGATTGGATCTGGTCACGCTTGGAGGAGGTGAGTATTGGGCAGAATTTGTTATCACAAGAATGAATTCCGGGCAAATTTCGATGAAAAGGTCGGACAAGTCCACAACGCCTATTATCAATAAAAGCAGATCCGGTAATGGATCTAAACAAGAATCGAAAGTGAAACGTTGTTCGAGTGATTGTGTTCGGGAATCGAGCTTCTAATCTGGGGCTCTGGGGGAGATTTGATTCCGGGTCAAGGGACTGTCGCTGAAGCTGCTGTCGATGGAGTCTCGAAAGTCGCGCCTCTCGAATTTTTGGATCATTTCAAGGAAGGCACGCTAGCCTAAACCTAGCCAGCGTTCCTGACTAGTATGCCGCCATGCCGACTTTTTACACGCTTCCGACCGATTGCCGCCCCGAATAAGGGGTCTTATTGGTCGGGCTCGATCAGGCAGGTGTTCCCTAGAAGAGAACGGGGTTAGGCCGTGAGGAACTACATCTAGTGCTGAATGTGTTTCTTCACAAACTATGCCGCTGTGTAGCTTGTGCTTGCTGTAGCAATTCTAAAGAATGTTGGAATGTACGAAGACATGCCTGAGCGAATCCTCCAAGGCTCACAACGCAATTCATCGCTTCCTGCCTGAAAAACATTAACGTACAAAAAGGTACACGCTGGTGTACATATGGCGTAACGGTCGTAAAATTATTCTTCTTCTTCCACCAAGAGTCATTGTCTATTCATGCGTACTCATGGTAGTACTCTTCCGGCTGTGCGTATTGAGTGGGCACAACACTATATGTCGTGTGTGCATGATAGTGCTGGGCGTGATGTGGTGAGAGCTGAGGCTGCAATGGTGGTAATTGGAAGCTTTCCCGTGTCTCATTAGAAAGCCCGCTGGTGTTGTGCTCATCGTCTTCAAGATGCAGCTGTTGTGTGGTATCGCTGCTTATGCTGTGTCGTGACTGCTGCGACCTGGCTCTCGACTTAGTCCTTCGGTGCACTGAGTGTCTATTGACCAGGGCAGGCTTGCCGGTCATGGCCTTTGAGCCTTGACTGTATGCCTGGTAAACAAAGTCAACAATCTGAGAGGTTCTACGAGATAGTACCAGCTTACAAATTTTTCGCACTCCTGCCAAGTCACGCCATTGCCAGCTGCTTGTGCATACAGTGACCACATTCTTTGTCGTAGATCCTCATTGTAGACGCCCAGCATATAGCTGGTCTTCTGCTCGTCCCATCGAGCGGGTTCTTGTCTCTCGAGCAAGACTCTACTATGCCGTTTGCGACAAGCATTACCAGACACTTTACCTCCAAAGCACTGCTGAGCAATCTGATCCCATTTCATCTTCTTCTCGTGGCATTCCACGAGAAGGTCATCCCGTTCCGGTGTCCAGTGAAACTTGCTATCATCTGTCACATCCAGGTATCCGCTTGTACCGAAACGACTATGTTCGTCATATGATGTTCCTGCCTGAACAGGCAAAGCTCCTGATACAGGAGTTGGAAGACTGTTGTGGTATGCATGTTGTACCTCCTGTTGGTAGTGGGCATATTGCTGCATTTGTTGCTGATCAACGTAGTATTGTGGATAATCCGATTGCCAAGGGTTGGGCATGGGTCCTGCAGGTGAGACCGGTATCGTCACTGGTAGCGACATTGGCACGGCTATGGCCATGGTCGCCTGCTGGTTATTGCTGCGATTGTTCGAACTTGTGCTACGAGTGGTTCTTGTGTAAGGCACCACACGCTGCGTGGCAGAAGCAGACCGCGTACTCGACCGCTTGACTCTGGGCATACCAGATGCTGTGTCTCCTCGTCTGAGGTCGCTCAGTTGGCCTTCTCAATTCTGGTCATGAGTGTATATATTAGAGGTCATCAGGTGTAGTCGTGGATGCGGATTGTACACGAGACAAAAGCACTATGTATTACCTGTTGTAATGAGCCTTTAGGGCATTGGCCAGAGATTAATGGATTCTGAAATATTGTGTTCCAAGCCGGACGAGCAGCCTTGATATAACGAATATTCACCCATCATGTACTGCTCGCGCTAGGAAGTAAAACCACGCTTACTTAGTTATCTGGCGGTAATGCTATACTCAAAGCAGGCATAGGACAAGCTAAGGTGCGATGAAAGACGAACTTAGTGCGAAAACCCTGACATGGTTGAGTTTTGAGGCGCCTAGGACAGCGGTTCGATGGTCTTGATGTGCAGAATGCCGGAGAAGCGAGGTGTACTGGAGTAAGTGGTGCTGGTCATTGGCTGATCGTTGCATGCTAACTAACCTGGAACACATAGCTGTAGCCGCGAGAGTTGTACACGATGGCACTAGTCGGACGGTTCGTTAGGATCCAGCATCAGTACCAATGGAATCAATCTGAACGCGGCACGTATGGTAGGGTGTAGGAGGTGTGGACAATAGATCTGCACTAGCATAGGCGGGCCGCTCCAGCCATGACCGTTTTGTTTCGGGAGATGAAGGACGCTTCACGGGCGGATACTGAGGTACAGGAAGCCGGCAGATATGCTTCAGAGTGATCTCTGTGACGAGCCGGTCAAGTCGATAGTAGCGATCATTCGCGACGAAGTTTACGATGTGACACCTGCCTCTTCTTACTGCTTTTGTAGTTCAACTGCCGGTAAGCAATATCTAGGATCGTGTTGCCATCCATCACTACAACTCTCGCAATCTGTCATGCTCGAGGCGCCGTCAGAAGGTCCTGAGCTACAGAGCTGCTGCAATATTGAGAGATCTGGGAATGTGGTTAAGGTCGTCAAATCTGAAACTTGGTAAACGCTCAATAGGCGCTTAGGGGGCCAAATTTCGAATGAGAGCTCTTCTCGAAACGACGACGTCCATACTCGTGCCGCATCCGAGAACCGATTGGCGGACAGATCTTCAGCTCGTATCGATAGGACGGTATCAACAATGATTTACAATGTGTGAAATACATAGCACTGAGTGGTATTCATGAAGAAGTCGCGGACGAACTCGAGTTCGTGTTGTGGAAAGAGCTTTCGCGACCTTCGTTCGCTACGCGATTGGCTACTGACAATAATCGTGGAACCTACTTCCAGCTGCCGTCGTGACCTTATCCTGATTTTTTAGAACGAGATGGCCGCACAAGCTTGAAAAACAATGCTGCTCATCTCGAGCTGGTGAGCAATACACGCTAGATGTGAAGCATTACATCGTCTAGGTTATTGAGTAAGCACACAAGACAGTATGTCAGGTTATCGAGTCGCATGTTGCATGGTTTCAACATTTGACGAGAAATGGTTGATGTGCCTGACGCAACTCGAAGTCGTGGAATGGAATAAAATGGGCGCTTGCGAACACGACATCAGAATGTCTGATCAGCACATATGAGCACATGATGCCTCCGTACATGACCATGCTCGTGATGTTCGAGTGCCCGTTGTCGTAGCGTCAGCCGTATTTGCTCGGATCGTACATGCAAGCTTTATCTGCTCTACTGTGCTTCCTTTTCGACGCGCAGCACGAACTTAATGTACACGACTCTACACATTCGAGTTCCACTCACTGAGACTTTCACGTACATGTAGTTCTACAAAATGCCAACGAGTCCAACTCGGACTACTCCTAGTAATCACGGGAGTACAAGACTCGAGGGATTGATAATCATCAATATTAGTATCTACATACTCAACTTCACCTAAGAAGGAGCGTCATCAGTTCATCATTCATCATTTCCATATCCACCACTCTCATCTAATTGTAGTCCCGCTTCATCCACCGCCTTTCGTCCCTCGACATCTTCTTGTAGCCACCATAGTAATCTGGCTCTTCGATGGGGCTTACATGATGTACTGTGGGCTTTTCATCGAAGCTCAACTGTCTCGCTGGTCTCGAAGACTGGGCCTTCTTCAAGATACTCTGCTTAGAGCTGTAATTTGAGTAGCTGTAGTTTGACTGCTGTGGTAGCGTAGCAAAGCCACGTTGATTGAGCTTGGTGTTCCTTGTAGTTGGGCTAAGAGGAAGTGGTGACAGTGGCGACCTCAATGGTGATCTAAGAGGGGCCAATGGTGTGATGGGTGATTTGAGTGAAAGAACCGGTCGTGATGACTGAGCAGCAACTGGTGCAATGCTGATGGAAAGCTTTGGTTTGACGGCTCTTGAGGCAAGCATTTTGATGATGTTTGTAATTTGAGAAGATACTGTTTGATTATGTATATTGATGATGAAGACCTGATCAACAGGATGTAAAGTACTTCCACGGGAGAGACTAGCTCTTTGGTATATGCTGGAAGAGGTTGAATGAGCTGGTATTCGAATTTGATATATTGATTGGCCTGCCAACCAAGTATAGATTTGTACCGCAAATAGAAACGGGGTGAAATTCGAAACAGAGGGATGCTAGAAAGAAAGCAATAATGCAGAAGAAGGTCGGCGTCTATATAATTTTGGTAGAAGAAGGGAGAAAGAGAGCTTGAAGCGGAGAAGATGTGCTTTGTGATCATCACCGTTGGTCACAAGGAGTGGAGTCGCGGTCAGGCACGAGGCCGGTCAATTTGTGAATTCAACCAATCAGAAGTGGTTTTGAAGCGCGACGCCAGAAGTGTCACCTTGCATCGACCAATCAGTATATAAGAACATTGAGTGCTAGTCGTGGTCAACGTGCTTCGAGCTGCAGGTTACCAGTGATATTGATCCTTCAGACGTGACCATCAAGGCGAAACCAACTCTAGCAGTTTGTAGGAGCACGATGGCAAACCTACTTTGTGTGCTAGGGGTTGCAATTCAGTACGAGCACTAGAGCCCGACCTGCGGCGTCGAATTTGTCCGTGAAAAGTTCACGTCCTGAGCATGGTAGAGGTGTTGTGCAAGATGAAGTTAGATGAACAAGCATCATCTACCCATCCATAGCAGAGGATGCTGATCACATGCTTGTGGTAGCAATCAAGCATGAGCTGAGAACACAAGCACCATATTGGCTCGCTTGGCAGCAGTCAAAATAAGAACCTGCATGATGCGATTTCGATTCGTGTTGATGCACGATTGTGATCAAGCAGCAGTCAGATCAAGACTACTCACGCCTCTTCCGGAAGCAAACTCGCTTTCGTACTAACAATGACACGCTCGTATTCGGCGTTTTATGTGCAAGGTAGTCCAAGAGAGGTTCTTGTTACATGACAAGGTCTCTGAAGATGCTGCCATGCAAGGCACGGTTTGCTGAATGTTGAGCTGAAGATTGACATCGTAAAGCATCGTACATGGCACTGTGCATAACAGGCGTGTGCTTACCGATTTGTCTCGCGCACAGACATCATTCGCCAGTCCGGCCACATTTGCGTGCTGGATCTTGGCGCTCGTGCAAGTAATGGACTATAGTAATTAGCAACCGCGACGATGGAGCTCACATACCTCTGATATCCAACTTGCCTAATAGACATGATTTGGATGGTACCGGCAGATGCAAGAAGCAAGATAGTGGTAACTCGAGGTTATCACGTGCTGTCAAGCTGAAAGTTATGTCGAGCTACTGGTGATGTACTGAAAGAAAAAGGTCGATGCGTGTTGTCATGTCAATCGAAGTCTAGCGAGTCGTGATGCGATATTATGTTGCAGTGCTGCCACTTTTGATGCCGGAAGGCGGACTATTGAGTTTGATGCGATAACAGAAGTGAAAGTTGAGAACAATTTCTTCGATGACAGGCATGCTGGCCTGATCATCGCCCGTAGCCTGCATCTGATCCATATGGTTGTGTCGTGTTACATATTGCGAAGTACTGCAAGCCGATTTACAAACTGTGTTGACCTTCTCCTTCAGAAGCCGTATGCGCCGTAGTATTATCGTGTTTCCAATCAGGGCCCTGGTCGATTCCACGCAGTAAGAAATTTGAGAATACAAGATAGAAGTGCTGACGCTGTCACAAAGTCAAAGCTGCCGCAGGTCGACCACGATCATGGTGGGTATGATGGCAGATGAGATGCTGGAGGCGCCTATCTTCCAGCATATCGATCTTCACGAGGAGCTGCGTAGTCTCGGCTGCTGCTGTAAGAATCACGGGGAGCGTCGTCGCGTGCAGGTGGGGCAGCACCACCATAGCCACGATCGCTACCTCGATCATCACGTCGATCATAGCCGTAACCACCTCCTCGTCGATCTCGTCCACCATAATCGTCACGTCTGCTGCCGCTTTCGTATCGATCGATGCGACCACCACCGTAGCTATCATCTCTGTCTCGTCGTCCGCTGTAGCCACCGCCACCGTAGCCTCGTCGATCGTAACTGTCTTCGTAGCCACCTCGAGGAGGACCACGGTCATCATATCTTCGACCGCCATAGCCACCTCGTCGATCATCATAGCGATCACGATAGCCGCCGCCTGGAGGACCGCGTCTGCCGCCGAAATCACCTAGAAAAAAGTGTCAGTCACGGTAGGTAGCCAATGGGTTTGCAGCTTACCTCGTTTTGGTGGTCCAAAGTACTTTCCAGGAGTCGGTGATCGAGGTCTACCACGTCGGGCTTTCTCAATGCTGAGGGTTCGACCTTCGATCTGCGCACCTTGAAGACCTTCTTTGGCAGCATCAGCTTGTTCACCAGTGACCATCTTCACAAAGCCGAAGCCCCGAGATTCTTTGGTGTGAGGATCCAGCATTATTGAGCAGCTTTCTACCTCGCCATACTTGTCGAAGAGTGCGGTCACGTCCTGTTCGCTCAATCTGGGGTGAATGCCAGTCACAAAGAGGTTAGTTCCAGTATTGACTGCGTCTTTCTCGGGCTCTTCCATGCGCGTATCGCTAGGTGGAGGTGGTCTGCAACAAGTTAGCATGGCGCGTAGTTGATGCTGACAATGACTTACGGAGCACGACCGTTTGGAGATCGATCTCGTGGTCGGTCATCGCGATCATCTCGCTCTCCTCGTGGAGAGGCTGAACGATCTCGTCGCTCGTAGCGACCTCCTTCTGATCATTGTTAGTACCAGAGTCAAGTATTCATAGTGGCGAAGTCGCGTACCATCATACGCGGCATTGGTATCTTCAAAGTCAGCCATTGTAATTTGACACTGTTGGGCAAGCAATTAAGGGATGAAATGCCAGAGAAGAAAATATTCCCAGGCTAGTTGTCAAAGTGGTCGCGTTTGATTGCAGCGGCCAGAAATTTCCGGGTGATGAGGCGACAGAAATAAACGAAGATAGTGAGGTGGGTACGATGGTCCAAGAGCTATTGCAGATGAATTGAGTGTTTGCTGTAGAAACAGAGAAATGAGATTCCTTTAGTTCCTGCCTGCGCGTCAGATCGTTAGCCTGGCAGCCTCGCGTCAAACCTCGAAGCTAACCAGGGAGAAGGTAACTCTACCGACCCAACTTCACTGGACTCTTTGTCTTCTTGCCGCTCTTGCTTTGAATATAGGGCGATGTGGTTGGTCGCACGCCAGAACCCTCTTGACAATTCGAAGTGTCTAGACTTAGCTTAATTCATCCACGACTTGATCATGGCTATTACACATGTCGCTTTGTGTTGTGCCGACGCGCTCCACGTTTAGGCGGCCTCAATTCCAGCTCTGGTAAGCGAGGGCCAAGAGATTGTCAGATATGTAGTGTGAGCTACAAGACAAGTGGCAGAAGATTGTCAGGATTTTCGGGTATCTATATACCGTATTGCTACCACGCCAATGTGTATTCCTACATGCCGCATCTGTGTTTTGGCCAACACGAACACGATACTACTCTTATCTAAGGGTTGACGCAGGCTAACACTACTGGTAGCTCGAAGTACATCTCATCTCCGCTTCCTCGTGGTGGTCCCGACACTTTTCCTCTTCCTGTTGCCTGTCATGCCCTTCCTCCAACCTTTACCCAGACCCTTAGTCACGATCTTCCCAACGCCAGCTCCGTTGACGACCACAGTCTCATCTTCTCCAGCTAGGTCCTGTAAATCGCCTTCGTCCATGTCACTAAGCTCTTCTGACAAGTCTCTAAGCACGTCTTTGCCTAGCCATCGTTCTTCGTAGACGGATGTGCCTTTTGGATCGAAAGCCTCCACATACCATGGTATGCCGCCGTGAACGAGAGGATTGTTCGATTGTCCTTTTGTACTGATTGGAGGAGTTGGTGGTTGAATTGCCTTCGCTGTTGTTTCAGTGACATTGAGAATAGGCCGCGATTCTGCTGCTTCTGCTTTAAAGTGGCCGTTCGTGCTTGCTGGTGGTGTATGCGCCGCGACGCCATTGGTCTTGGGTTGGGTGGCTGTGACATTGACAGTAATAGTATCACTGCGGTTCAGCTCGATAGTGTCCGAGTCAAACGTGTTGTCGTTATCATTTTCGATAGAGGCCATAGGTGTATCATGAGAGTCGTCCTTGGAGCTTACGTCAACCATGATTGTGTCTGCGTCTTCTGCTGGTGTATCTGCTTCGGTGTGAGGGGCATTGTCATCAATAATGGAGGCTCTTCTTGAGAACAAAAGCGCATCCATCTCCTTCATTTGCTGCTCGAACGGTCTTCCGAGCAGTTCTGATTCCTTTCTAAGGGCAGTTGAGAGTAGTGGATATGCAGCTTTTACTATCCGGCGAGCCAGCGTTCTTCTTTCGCGTTGTGCTGGATCGTCCAGTTGAGTCGTGGGTCGCTGTTTCAATGCTTGCTCATTTGACATGTCTGAAGCATCAAAGCCAACGTCGTCTTCGAATATCTTGGCGAAATCCTTGGAGAAAGTGCTCACTGCACTGTAATGACGGTTCTCGATTTGTTCCTGCAAAAGATTGAGAGCTTCCATATATACACCTTCTTTGTCCAGGTTCAACGATTTGGTGATGATTGGCAGTAACAGTGGTCCAATCGGAAAGTAGATGGTATCAACTACTTCTGCTAGCAGTTTCGACTCTTCTAATTTCTGCTCTTCCCTTTTCATCACTCGTTCACAAATGGTTCTGATGCGCTCCAGATCCCTGACAAGCACTTCTGCAAACTCAATGCGACGTTCAAGTCTTGTCCGGCCTGCTGCCCCCATAGCTTTGTAATCGCGTCTTGTAACCTCGAATGAGCTGAAAGTTTCCATTTGCAGCTGTAGTCGTTTTAATAATGCTGCACCTCTTCGTGCTTCCCGTTTCAAGGTCCAGTACTTGCAGATCTCAGCAACATACTCTTTACGCTTTACGACTCCAAACTTGTACAGCGCTTCTTCGATCGTCTTCAAAATAACTTCTGGTATGACTGGAGCACCTGAAGGCAGCTTCCAGATACTCTTTGCTTTTCCTCCAGCTCCCTTTTTATTTGTCAAGGTCAGCCTAGGACCCTGCTCAGGTTGAAAGTTACTGCTTGTATCCGTCATTGCTAGAGCCGAAGATTTGCTGTCAGCCCAAATCTGACCTGCAAAATGATGCTTGAAGTACTTGACTGCTTTCTCAAACTTTCGTTCCGTCCGGTGCTCATGTTTCCAATCAGTGGGACTATGTTTGTGGCAGAAGGCACGAAGCTGACCAGGATCCATCAAGGTATTTTGACCACCACCAATCTTCATCTTCAAATATAGCCCTGCTTGACGAGCACAAGTTAGATGAAATGGCTCGTAGCAACGGGAATCAGCACACTGTATGCTTGCACCCATTGACTGCTTGCAGATGTAGCAGCCAAGTTTCCATCTGCTGTTCGGCACCTTTTCTACGTCAGTGATTGGCTCCATCAAAGAAGGATTACCAATCGTAACCTCAGGTATCCAAGTTGCACATAGAAGATGCGCCCATTTCGTGTTGTTCGTCTGCTTGAAAGCACCACCTTCGTTTGGACAGAAGATACAGCTTGGTCGAGCATTTCCGACAAGCTGACACTTTCTGCATAACCACTGACCTTCAGGTATGTACGGCACACCATAGCATTCCTGATGCACTGCCAGATCACAGCCATCACAAAATACAATTGCATTGGCATTTTCACAATCACCATCGTCGCAGATAGCACATTTACTATCAGGCTCAGCATCAGGTCCTGGCTCGCCATTAACTGCAGCCGCTGAACTCGAACGCGGTCTTTGCGTCTGAGGTGCTTTTGGATTTGGTTTCGGTATTCGTTTCTCAAGTGCATGCCACTCTTTCTCGACCTTGGTCATAGTAACCTCAAATATAGAGGGCTTAATAGGCTGCACGCCCTCATCTAGTCGAATCTTGTTCAAAGCATCCAACCACTTAACATCCTGCTCGTCCATATCGTACTCGACTCTGCCAACACCATTTCCGCCAATAGCAGAATTGCCCTCACTATGGACAAGGTCTGGCATGAGATCAAGATCTTCATCGGCTGAGCCTTCCATCTGCCGGATCATATATGTGGGTCTGATAAAAATCTCGCTTTCCTGGTAACCTACACTCGCCATCTTCACATCCACAAAATTGTCAGCCTGGTAGTCTTTGCCATCAAACTGCTCAAATGGATCAAGTATCCTGTATGATGGTTTTGGCAATGTCAGTCTTTCTCTCGGGTTCGGGCCTGGCGGAGGTACGAATTTTGGGGCTTCTGGCGTGAGAAGCGACTGAAGCATAGTGGAGCGCGATCTCTGTTGTAAACCAGGACGTTTCTTTAGCGGGCTTATGTCTTCGTCTTCGCCATCTTCGATAGCCTCTTCCTCCGCATCCGGTGCGACAATACCGTCTACATATTCTGAAGGTATCATTGCAAAAGCTGAATCCAGATCCAGGTCGGGATGATACTCCTCCCACCCTCGCTCTTCTCGTGGCTTGTAATCATCATGAGGTCTGGCTGCTGCTGCAGCCGCAGCAGTAGAGTATCTAGGCTGCCCGGGGCGTCGATTCGTCCGACTTGTGCGCGTTGATGTTCTTGGGACTGGTCTGCGACTCGACGTATCTCTTTTTCTCTCCGACCTTGATCTTCTTTCTCGAGGCTCACGAGGTGTAATTACATCCTCTTCGCCAAGAGGTATTCGCATGCCGCCTCCTCCTCGACCACCCGGGATCCATCGCGTCCTCTGTGTTTGTGTCGTGCTTCTGGAAGTTCGCAGTCGCTTTGTAGGAGGCTCATCGTCAGAATCACCCAGGCCGATCTCCGCTACTGGTGTTGATGGACTGTCAAGCTCCTTCATAGGCAGTCGATGAGGTCGCGTTCGCGCCTGAGTGGCACTGCGCAAGACCATGATCCCTTCTTCGTGGTCTGGATCTGTTGAGGGACGCGCTACTGCGTGAACCCGATTGTGGTAGGTGAAGAGGTCAGTTCAGCCGTGGTCGCTCGACATCGATCCGCATTGATCGTGACGCGACTGCCTTGTGTCGGTATAATGCGCGCAATTTCTTGTTGCAGTAGTGACCGTATCAGCACAATGCGCTCCTTTCGTCGTTCTGCAGGCAACGCAGTCCTTGTTGGTTTAAGGTTGGTAAGTCATCACTAGCGTCTCCATTCGCGCTTGCCAGATTGTGTAATAACTCCACAACTCCAGATCAAGCGTTTGGCCAGCATGCGAAAGCCGGTCGAACGGTCGTAAACTCCGAAAGACCTGAGCCTGCGATTGATTTGTAAAGAGCAAATAAGAGCAGTCACGACCTGCAAATTGGCAAGAACAATCATAGGCGGGCGATCTTTCACAAAGATAGAATGAGTATAGTAGAGTGAGTCGCGACTTCCACGGGCAACCATTCACGCTCCTGGTATCTTCCATTGCGTTATTTGTTCGTCTGCCAGTCAGTTGCATTGCATTATGACGACGAGCAAGAACACTAATGCAAACGACAACAGCCAACGCAAACCGAATACGAACCAATCACGAGCAAATGTAGCAAAGGGCAATACAAGCAACACATCGAAGAAAAGCAACAAGCAGAACCATAATCAGAATCAATCACAACCAGCGAAGCAGTCGAAGCAGCAGACATCAAATTCGCCACACCAAAAGCCGAAGACTAGGTCGCCTTCCCCGCAGCCACAAGTACCTTATGAGCCTTTACAGGGCTTCAATGGCGAAGAGATAGATACATTGCTCAGCAGTGGCGACGATGGCACAGCTATGGCGTACGAGCCTGAGAAGCCATTGAAACAGAAGCAGAGTGCAGAGAAAGGTACGCTCATGTATACGCGATAAACCACGGCCGCTAATATTACTAGTTGGCGTGATGGCTACTGGCAAAGACTTCTGGAATGAGCTTCGAAAGCAAGTAGCTATGCTTCAGCGTGGCGAAAGCACAAACAAGGGCGGATGAGCACTCCAAGTAGACGTTATCTTCAGCTTCTACCTTGTATTTATATCACACTTCTCGGACAGCGTACAAGCATAGCAAGCGATTATGAGCTTTGAGATACCCTTCGGTAGGAACAAATAGGTAATAGAAAAATAGCTTGGAAAGCTCGATTTGTACGTCCAGGAACGTTGTTCAGTCGGCAGCATGTCAGTACCCTACATGCCAAGCTCCTTCTAGCTCACGTTCGAGAGCTCTCCTTGTGCCATTCGTGCCTACAGCAGTGCCATTAGGCTGGGAAACGTCGGCTTCCCAAGTCCCTTCCAGCATATGCACAACAGCACTGATACTCACGCCCTCATTCAGGCCACTACTCCTGATCACGACGGTGTCTAATAAAGTTTCGGGATAGTACACAAGCGTTGCACTCTTCTCTCCTTCTGAGCCAAATACCTCAATGATACTTCTATCAACCACGACCTGGAAGTCATACGTGTCATTCAATACCAGGCTTGCCGAAAATCGATTCGTGAAGTAAACATTATCCCAACCATGAATGCCACCACGATCAAGCCACATCGTCGCATCCTCAGCAACAAACGTTCCACCTTCGATGGATTCCTGGCTTCCACTGGCAATCAAAGTGAAGTTTATGCTTGCAGTACTCTGAAGCTCAGTCACATTTAGACTGGTGACATTAACATCAAGCATGAAAGCACCACTAGCACCACCCACATCCGCCAGTAGGGTGCCATTACTTCCCAGATTTCCCGTCCGCGCAATTACCTCACTCGCTCTCAAATCCTGCAAATTATGCGGTAAGCTAACCATTGTCAACCCCTGATTTCTGTTCGCTTGCCTCAGATGATTCTGCCGAGGCAAACTCATCGTACTCTGCCACCCTTCCGCAGGTCCAGTCGGCACAAGATTACAGTACTGCCAATTCGACGCCCAAGCGATACTAATGCCATCAACACCAGACCAAAATTGCGTTGCATAATTATCCTTCCCGAAATCTGCTATCCTCGTCGCACTATCACTCGGTATGAAATGCGTGCCGTTGAATTCACCAGGGAAGTATTGGCCTATACTCCCTCCAACTGGTGCTCCTGGATTGATCGAAATGTACAACAACCACATACTCCCACCGCCGTAAACAGGCATATGTACTAGATTTGGACACTCGTATTGCGATCCCAGGAGACCATGATGGCTGAAGTTCGATGCAAACATCCATGAAGTTAGATTAGGTGAAGTGTATATGGACACGGTAAATTCCTGTGCGACTGCAACCGCCATGACCCAGTGAGATGTAGTACCGTCATCGTACCAGAACACTTTCGGATCTCGGAAATTGGCATTGTTGATACTTAGAACCGGATTACCTTCATATATTTCGAAAGTATAACCACCATCTCTGCTATATGCTATATCCTGGGTTTGTATAGTGCCAGCTAAAGTATATATTGCAACTACGCCGTTTGTCTGATTCGGAAATAAGCCAGAGGTATTGTTTGCGTCGATGACTGCTGATCCACTGAAGATAAAGCTGTTATTGTACGGTGAGAGCGCTATGGGTTGATTCGTCCATGTGTATAAGTCTGGTGATGTTGCGTGACCCCAGTGCTGATTTCCTGCTATAGTAGAGTTCGGGTTGTATTGGTAGTACAGGTGGTACGTGCCGTTTGCATCGAGGAAGAGACCATTGGGATCATTCATAAATCCTGATGGTGGTGAGAAGTGGAGCTGTGGGCGGTAGTGTCCTGAGTAGTCTCCTGGTACTGATGTGGTGGTCGAAATGGTGGATGAGCTTGTCTGTGTCAAGGACTGTTCTCGAGCATGGCTTGTGGTGATACTGCCTAGCAGCAGTGCCAGATGGAAAAGTTTCATCATGATGGTTCTGTTGCAGGTATCACGAAACGAATAGCAGGAGCTTACCTAGAATGAATAGCATGTCTCTATATTTACGAATGTTCAGGTACGTTGTGATGTGTATACAATCTTTGCCATGCTAAGCTCGTACTGCGAACATCATGGCACATAAGAGATCACGGCTACATGACACCGTCAATCTAGGAGGGCGGTAGAGGAAGGCATGCACACTTGCTAGAATAGATGATCTATCGATCCATAGTATCCGTAGAAGGGCCGATAGCAGGATGGTCGCAAGTGGTGAATAAAAATGCGGGGAGCTCTGTGTACAAGATTATGTGCTGCAATTTGCAGATCGTCTACTATGCATGACGGGGCCTGAGCAACAGAGGATGCGAAAAACATCGAACCTAATCACATGCATATTACAGAGGTAGTGAGAGTTACAAAGTGTCGCGGACTAATACAATGAAAGACTGTTGCATATCTCGAGTACGTTCTGCTCTACTGCTGGAAGCAGAGCATGGTGCAAACACATGTGTGAGGTGAGCACGAGGCGTAGTGGCGCGACTGTCGCATTGACTGAAAAGAGGAGGCGGAATTGATAGGTAGTATCTGCTCCTATCTTCATTTGGGCTCGTCACTTTCTACCCGTTCTGCAACATCTGCTGCTTCTGACCACAAAACCTAGCCATAGCGAAGCTTCTGCGCTTGACAAAGCCGCTAAGTGATTTTTGTGGGATCGTTCACTATCCCGACGGGCTCTTTTACTGCGATGGCTGACGAAATGAGCTTGTTCTTATTGCTAACTCTCGCACCAGACGTGGACACTTTTGTCATTACTCCTCCGAGTTCCTGCCCTCTCTATGTGTTTCATAGCTTATGCGACCATAGTGCTGGCGGTAGCGCTCTCGTACTTCCAGGTGGCTGGCAATACACCAACAGTCTTGTAATATCTGCTCAATCTGTGAATTCGTGACTCGATGAGAATGAGTCTGAATTTGGAGTCCTTGTCTTTTCGGTTTCTCTCGAGGTGCTTTCGGACAGCAACAGCCTAGCATAATATTAGTACAATCTCTCGAATTGGCACTTTGGCATTCGACACATAGTCGGACCAGGCGTAGGTTCAAGCTAGACATACCTTCTTGATCAACATGTATAGATCTTCTGGGACTTCTGGCGCAAGACCTAATCACTCCGTCAGCCACATGGACCAAACAGAGGCGTAACTGTAACAATGCTCGAAATCTTTCGAGTCTTTTCATTTTGTTGTAGATCCTCAGGACAATCTCTCATCCTGCATCTCTTTCATTTCAAGGTGTATCCATACCATTTGACTTCAAAATTCTCAAGATCTTGTTACCAGTAACGACTTTGACCTGAGCGACACCATGGCTGTCTCGTAGCACTACACCGATTTGCGATGGAGTAGCACCTTTTCGTGCGAGTTTGCAGATGTTATCGACGACAGTGTCGGGTGTGGACTTGAACCATGTTGGCACTTGTCGGGAATATGGGACGGCGGAGGCGCTGATACCCTTTCCTTTGCTGTGAAGACGACCCATATTGACGTTTGATCTGGCTGTAGTCGAGTGATCCCGTGTTGTTGCAACAAGCAAATGATCGCTATCTCGAAAATGTGTAATGCTTGGCGTCGATATCTGCCGCAGAAAAGCCGTGGAGGAGAAGGTCTGACGAGCAAAGTAAGTGCCTAAGGATCCATCAGACGCTTCTCTGGGCAACTCTGGCGATTCACGCTAAAATATTCTTCGTTGTTTCGTATTTTTGACCTTGATTTTCTCCTGCGTCAAGTCCACCTCGTCGCATGCTCGCCAACGCAGGAGAAGCTCGCGCTAGCTGTCGACGACATGGTCTACTTGACGAGCAGTCCCACCGGGATCTTTACGGTGCATGCACTGGCTATATCGGGCTGACCTCCACGAGGCCAGGACAGTTTCACTGCCAATAACGGCGGTCTTCTGATGGCATTCTGGCGTTTTCACTAACGCAGCGGCTCAAGCTGTGTCCCAACACTCCGGTAAGCTCAGCTCATCTTACTACCCCTGCATGTTTAGCATGATGAACACACACGATTTATTTCTTTATTTCTGGTACCTCTTGTTTTAGCAGGCACTGTGGTGTCCTGGATGAACTCAATGGACTTCTGACCCAGCTCAAGTCTCGACCTCTTGTTTCCACTGCACTTGATGGGCGCAAGCTAATTTCGGAACACAGGAATGAAAACACTTCGGAGATTTTGTCGTTGATCGACCACAGCCGAAAGAGCTACCCCTGTGATAGCTGTATCAAAGAACTGATACTAAGCTCGACTAGCAAGCGAGCTTTCGCATGAGCTTGTTTGGCGCTTTGAATTTTACCGATTTTCTCGGACGAAGGTATATTGGATGATCCCGTGATGCGGTATGCATGTGCTTTATCGTAGTGTAAGTAGTCATGTCAAATCGTCCCGTCTCTGGAGCCGCTCGTGTGGCACGGCCGGCTCTGATACAACCCCCGTCCAGACCGTTTAGTTGCATGACTTTCTATGCATGTCTCAGGATTTTGCAGAACAACAACAAGAAAGGTGGCTTGAAAATTATATATTTTGCTTCGTACTAGCCATTAATTCGTGAAATTGCTTTGAGCAAAAGAAAGCACAACCTCTCCTGAAACATTCGTGCTTCAAGCTCTAAACTTCTGTCCAGCTCAAAGGCCCCCTTGCTACCCTTCGTGACAGCTCTTCTAATCTCAGAAATCATTAGAACATTAGATGCCTCGTCCCGCAAGGCTGTGTATACTTTTTGACATAAGAAAAACAAAGTAACCACGCTCTTGTTAAATACTGCGTCATGCATCTTTGCCTGCCGTGTCGCTTTAAACGCTGAGAAATTTTGCTCTGGCCCTCCTTTAAGCATTCGTTTTTTGCAGTTCTATGTTCGTGAAGGTCGTGAACACGTCTGTCCTCCTGCAGCTGCCTCTGTATATCGTGATATCGTGATCGTAACCGTCACTTGACACTAATTCTCTCTTTTCGTTGGTCTTTACGACATGTAGCCCGGATCTGTGGTGCCTGTATCCAATCCTTCACTGCCTCGACGCGTGGGTCGACTGAACGAAGACCCAGCACTGCCTCTGTCTCGATGATGGCTTGGTAAGAGCCGGTCCGATGGACTCTGGGCAACATTAGATTCTGGTTCCGCCTCTGTCTCCTGCCGCTCCGCTTCTTCACTGCCACCGTAGCCTGCAAGAGGCGACTGATCTCGAGTGTGACGTCTTCTACGTCTGCCACTACTCGTGTCTTCTGGTAGCTCTGGTGCCCTAGCATTAGGTGTGTCTAGAAGTGGTCTTGCGCTTTCCTCCTCCTTGGCTACGCCTGACTCCAGTGCTAGAGACGTTCGCAACCGCTTAGCAGGTCTTTTCTTTGGCACGTAGACCTTGCCTTCTAGCGCTAACTTCTTCTCTCGCTCTTCTACTTGCTGCTTCGTGGGGCGACCTCGCTTGACGGGTGGTGTCGGATTCGGAGCACCCAACGTGATGCGGTTGTATTCAGGGGACTCGCCGTTTGTTACGCCTGGATTCGGCGACTCCGTATCTCGCAATGACGGACGCGGCGCAATATAACGAGGTGGCGCGTAACTCGTCTCATTCGCCGAGAACGACCGACTTGTTAAACCGGCCGATGCAGGCGCGGGCGCAATGTGAACGTGTTGAGTCGCTGGAAATGGTCGTGGCTGCAAGCCCTGTCGTTGATACTGCCGGCGTAAATCTTCGAACACACTCTGGCATGCATGTACCGATCGGCCTGTAGCAACTGAGTCAACATCTCATGCTATACCTATTGCGCAAAAGCTCACGCAGCGCTACTTCCATCTGGATCAGCTTACCTTTAGGAAGCGCAACGTCAAGCCATGGTGGCTCACGTTGGAGGTCTACGAACAGCCAGTGTAGCAGATATATAGGTACGTCTGGAACTAAAGACTGCAATATATTTACAAGCAATTCGACCTGGTGTATGTATTTAGCAAACGACGACGCAGACAGCATAGATCTGAGCCAGCTCACCTTCTCTGAGACCGTGAATTCATTTGTAACATAGGTAGACATCGACAAAGAGCCGCAGAACCCGAAAACCGTTGATGTGGCGCTGGTGTGAGGACTTCCCAGGCCCGTTCCGCATGAGAGGGGTAAGCCAAACAATTCATTAGCTGACAGGAAGGATCAGTCCGAAGAACATATAGACAAAGAACGACTGGAAAACAAAACGACAGTCATGCAATAGTAGTAGGACGCAAGGCAAATGCAAAGCAGAGTCAGATGAGCTGACTTTGCGACCAATGCGAGACCATGAATCCTGTTCAAAGGAAGAGGCACTCAAGTCGAGCTAGTGGTCCACCAAGCAAAAGCAGAGGTTGCTGATAGGGGTCCGGAGATATCGTAGAGATTCTGAATTCAGCTTTACCAGTTTGTGGAGCAGAAAGTCGAGTAGTGAAGCTATCGCTATACAGAGTAGCTCAGTCGTTCAATCTCTTGCGCGCAGGAGGAACTGGTGAGGGTGACCACCTTCTGCTGGCTGAGATTGCGACTGCATCATCGTACAGATGGAAAGGTGTTAAGCCTGCATGACTTGCAGACGCCGTCGTGGAATTCCAGAAGAGTGTTGGCGGAAACGTACCTGGAGTCATGCCTACCGCTTTTTGGTCTAGGCTGTTATGCAAGCCATGCCGCAGCGTCGACGGTGCTGGCAAGTATGCTCCACAGCATTTTCGCTACCAGATTCCTTCTGCCATCGAACTTGTGACCATCTTTTGAGCGGGAAAAGCGTGAGATGGTGCTTGAACGAATGTACTTTGCTGCATACACGACTGCTCCAATCATCTTTGCGAACGACTGAGGGTCTGATCATATACGTTCGAAAATGCTGAATGGCTCGATTTGCGACTCCATTGACGGATCGGGCCCAGCGATCCCAGAAGCCGGGGGTCGAATCAGCTTCCAAAGTCGACCCAAGCATCTGATGACCATGCTTACTGCCGTGTTTGTCACATCTGTCACACCCGTGAGGACCATTTGAGCTATACCAGTACGAATCGTGTATAGTCTATACTCAAGCAATCGTGTATAGATGTGGAATCAATGATTTTTCGTAGCGTTAGCTCTTCATGGTAAGCGTTAGAATAACAATCGGTGGAAGGCATGATCAGGTGCTGGACTTCAGCTTCGAAACTGCAAAAGACAGCAGCGACGACCAAAGTAGTAGCAGCAGTTCAAGTCATCATCATACGACAACATCATAAGTGTGATCGTAGCTGCTTATATACCTGGCACATAAAACAGATCTGGTGTTGACCGCTCTTCTTAGTCGAGCTCCAAGTCCAGATACCGCGTCATTGGGCATTGTTGCAGATGCATAAGCCGAAACACGGGTGCCACGTTGTCAAGCTTAACATCTACCCGTCGCTATCTCGAGCTTCACCAATCTACTCTGAGTATAAGCTGTGTAAATTTTTGGCTATTCCAATGAGACTCAATTTCGTCATCACTGTGCAGCATATTTTGCTGAAAGTGAGGCAAACCATTGTTGTCGTCGCTTCTTTCCGCACACTCTTGGAGTTGACCTCAGACACGTGTAAAGATTAATTGGACGTCGATACTGTTTATCATATCGAGGATATAGTTGTAAATCTGGATGTGAAGAATCTGTGCGTTTGCTAACACTTGCAGCAGGTCGCTCTTGCCACACAACAGTTACCTATCCTTCACGAGCGATACTTGTCGATAATCTTCCGCATAGGGCCGTCCACGATGTCGAATAGGTTTCCATCATGATCGACAACATCGGAGCCGTCAGCATGATGTGTCAACGAATCTACGAAGTAGTTCCCTTTGCTCCATTCTCGGGTGTTCATGACAATGGCCACATCGGTACCGTTGGGAAAGCTCGCGATCCAAGTACTCGAGCCAGGCATAGACCCGGTTCTGCTCCAGCCTAGCTCATGGCCTCCTACATTCCATACGGCTAGTATTTTTGTCAGTTCCTTGGAAACGACAAGTTCGATTTCGTCTCACATACCGTAGTGGCCTATGAACTTGACCAGATCAGCGGCGCAAGTCGCTAAGCTTGCACCGCCTAGACAAGCCTCCATGAGCACGTTGTCACCCCCATACACAGCAGGCACATCAGTGTTCGTTGATATGTCGTACGATGGAGGTCCGCTGTCGAACGATTCAGCATGCATTAGTCCAATGTCCTGGTCATTGTCGTGCTCACTTTCTCTTGTGAAGTACTGAATGACTTGTACGCCCATAGGATTGGTGACCCTTGACCGCAGAAAGGACAAGTAGTCCATGCCACTCTTGACCTCGACAACTCGAGAGAGCAGAATATAACCTAGATTTGAGTAAAGGAACGACCGTCCGCCAATCGTAGTACCAGGATCGAAGTCGAGCTTGTTTCTCCATGCATACTCGACAAAGTCTTGGATTGACGATACATCACGACCCAGGAAAGCTGCAACTTCACGAGACTTCCAAGTGGGATCTGGCGTGTAAGTCCACGATTGAGCATTATCTTGGCCGGCCGGAATCTGGTCATTGAAGCCGCCTAAGTGGTCAGTGAGATTCTGGATTGTTATATGTGGCAGACGCGAATCACCCATTTTCGGGTCAGTTGTGCTGTAACCTAGGAGATCTGTAAACACATGCGCGTTCTTTCTGTCGTCTGGATTCGGGTATAAGGTGAAGATTGCTGCATTACAGAACGCTTTACTGACACTGGCCAGAAGGAAGAGATGACCATCGAGAGTGACAGCCGAGTCGCGTTGTCTATAATCGGTCCATGTATACGCCCGTTGACCTTCAACGATGCCGTTCTTACCAAAGGCCAATTGCGCGTTCCGAACATTGTAGTATTGCATGAAGGTCTTCATAGCATTATCGAGATCCGCCGTCATTTGGTCAGGCAGGTTCCGAGCCTCAGTATTCGTGGTTACATACCACTGCCTGTCTGTATGTTCAGTCATTTTGCTAGTAGCACGTTAAGCCGACCAGATATGTTGGATCGTGGTTCGCAAGTCCTGGTGCTCGCAAGCAGACTTTATACCCACGATATTCAGCCTTGGGCAGATCGATCGAGTAATAGCATGGAAAGCAGAACGGCATACGAAGCAAGATCGGTAGCACATCTTCGAATTCCGGGATCGGGCCAGAACATTTGGCTAGATTGGAACAGCTGAAGCAGCTGAAAATATGACATCCATGCCAAGTATGCAAGCCATGCATGCAAAGAGTATTTGTTACCGCTCACCAATTGTAGCGATGCGTTCCCCCATACACATCTGTGCATATCATTCTAGCTCGGGAGCACGAAGATGAAGCTTCAGATGATGCTATCCGTGGCGAACTTTAATCATTCACACCAGGACTTCAAAAACGGATTTGCGAAAGTAACACAAAATGCATTGTATGGGAGTCGTGTCGGTAAGCCTTGCATAACAGCGAGAAAGTTGCAAGCTGATGTAAATGTTTATCAAAGACTGAGAATTGCAATCAAGCTTGATATGAGAATGGAGGTACATGTATATCGTAAGAAAGGAACAGCGAGATTTTGTTAGGTGCACATGTGTCTGGTTGAGCACCTGGACGAGAAGCTGTGGGGTATACGCGTTACGGAAAAGGCCGCTATAATTCGAGCGCGTCGCCGTAGAATACTCGAGATTCGATGTCGAAGTTCTGTCACTCATTTGCGTGCCATTCAGAGCTCGGAGTTACATCGCAAGCATGGCGCAATCATCGCAGGCGACGCCGACGATGACAGCCAATCTTGGCGGTACAAGCACAAAAGTCAATCTACGGGACTGGTTAAATACTCGAATGGCACCTTTCTTGAAGCAAGCCATAATCGACTCCCTCGACGCAGAGTAAGACCCATTATTCTCACATCAACGCTATTCTAACGCGATCCCCAGACCAGAATTCCCCCTACAATGGCTCGGCGAGCAACTGATATTACAATCTATCACATTCGAGGGCAACCCAGACACCAACAATATCCGCGAGCAGTTCTTGTATAAGCATGAAATCAAAAATAATGGTACACAGGCTCAATCGACACAGCCAATCGCTCAGTCGGAAACTCCAGAGCAGAATGTATCAGCCCCAGAGCCAGCTTCTGCACCACCACCAGCTCGGGATGCGCAGACCAGTTCAGACGAGATCCAAGTGCCACCAGAGGCAGTTCCTGAAAATGAGCACCAAACAGACACTGTGCTAGAACCTCCAGTAGTCCTGCCAGCAGTAAATGGCGCAGAGCATGCAGAAGTAGTGACAAGTACTGCAAATCATACCTCGGAGCCAGTTACAGCCGAAGCCACAGATCCTTTATCGAATGGCATCAGAAATGCCGAGGATACTGAAATGTCGAATGCGCCGTGAAAGCAGGAAAATATTGAGATCTTCAAGATCGTACTCCACGAAGTGATGCAGGCAATCACCTCTGTGGTCGCATCAAGCCTAGTCGTGCATTTGCTGCCATCCAGGAACACTCAAAATACCTGACTCTGAGCTCGAGTCCATACTCCAAGTCTTGACAGAGTCAATATGAAGCTGGCTTCGGTAACCTGCCTCGTACATCTCCAGACCGCACCAGGCAATCATAGCAGCATTATCCGTGCAAAGCCAAGCTGGCGGAAACAAGAGCTCCACACCATCAAAGCCACGAACGTCCAGTATGCGCCGCAGGAAGCGCCTCAAAAAAGGATTAGCTGCCACACCACCGCTGACAACAAGTGTGCGAACGTCATCTTCCGATGCACGCAGCCCTTCCAGTGCGATGAGCGTTCGACTTGCAAGATGCTCAAAAGCTATTCCAAGCGCGCTTCGTGCAAACATTACCCGTTCATCTTCCAAAAGCTTGCCATTCAGTTTTCTCTGCCGCATCTCGAACAAGGCTGCGATACGAGTGGCTAGTCCACTGTAGCTGAACGCTAGATCCTTGGTTCTTGCGAGCGGCACCTGCATTTCCCAACCGTAAGAATTGGCAGCTTTGGTGATTTCCTCAGCTCGAGTTTTCGGAATAGGCCAGGCATCATAACTTTCTGAGTCTGGGAAAGCATAGTCCGAAAGGTAACGAGCAAAAGCAGTGTCTTTAGCTACACTTTTGATAACTTCAGGAAGAACAATTCGACCACATTTGTCCAGTGCATCTCCAATAGCGATGTCCCGTGTTGTAGCTAGAATTTGGTGATCCACGAGTCCTTTCGAACGCAGAAGCATAGTATGACCACCACTGACAAGTAGTGTCAGGAACGGAAAACTGGGTCTGATCTTACTGCCTTCCGTGTTATTCATGGCGTGCACTAGTCGAGGCGTAAGAGCGTGAGCTTGCATATGATGAACACCGAGAAGAGGCACCTGCCACGCTACAGCAAGCCCTTTTGCCAAGTCAAGACCACAGTTGAGGTTCGCTCGCATACCAGGACCTCGAGTGACACTGATAAAGTCTGGTTTTGTTGAGACATGTTTTGTGGCTTTCTCTACTAATTCGGCGAGATGCCTCTGATGGTTTCGTAGCGCTTCGAGCGGATGAATCCCTCCTAGACCTGTATTTGGAGTCGTGATCTTTTGGTTAAAAACTAACTTAGCTAGACCATTGCTCATCTCATTCGTACTGTTTGTGTCTGAATTGTGCTCGAAGTTGCGTACTGTCTTCTGATCGGCCTTCGACTCCTTCTGAAGGACTGCTACAGCCGTATCATCGCAAGATGTCTCGATGGCGAGGGTGACCAGGTTGCGCCATCTCTGCTGATATGGCCGCAAGGACACCGTACGTCTGGCCGCGCAAACCACGTTGATTCCTATCGGGCTAAAGACCATTCGAGATAAGAGAATTTGCTTTGTCGATGCTCTACCTCATCGTCAAGTGGTCGTTTGATTTTAGGAAGGTATGTACACATGGCTGTGATTGGCCGACGTGGTTCGGAGCCGGAAATACGATAATCCATATAGGATTTGGTGCAACATTGTCTCTTCGAGATTCTGGTTGTTGAGTCTTCGGACCCCTTCCTCTAATGTGGACGTCAAATCGAGTCGTCTCTTTACTGGACGTGCATGCCAGTCCGACCAAACTCGAGTCAATGTAGTCACTCATCCGACTTATGCCGATGAGTATCGAAAGTCTCTAAGTTTACATGGTCAGCATGTCGTCAGAGACAAGCTTGGTGCTAGAGGACGGACATCACACATCAACATGACGCAAAAGAGCCCTGCGTCCTAAATTTAAGCATATATATGAATGACTTGACGTAGAGAAGCCTTGTCGAAGCCACGCCGGCTGTACCCTACAAGATCATCGACAGACCACCAAACTTGAAGAGAATTCTTTAGTGATACATACCATTTGCGAATTAATCATGTCTCAGGAACGGTACCCTCCTATACCACCATCTCAGCTCTCTGCGGATCAGCACGCTGCTTACGATGAGCAGTCACGCTTGGCACAGAACACATTCGGCGACAAATTCCTCTACAAGAACAAAGACGGTGCGTTTATAGGACCATTTGGACCTTTGCTATACACACCATCGCTCGTCACCCCCTTTATGAATATGGTCATTGAGCTCGGTAAATGCACTGGGTTGCCGGGGCCGGCTCGAGAAACAGCGATTCTTGCCACGGGAAGCACTTTCAAAGCTGGCTATGAACTGTATGCGCACGGCAAGGTCGCCCAGTCGACCCATCTGTCAGATGACCAAATATCTCAAATCAAGGACGGACAAAAGCCTGCTCTTGGAGGAGCTTTCGACAAGGCATGCGACACTGCCTTTGATGTTGCAATCGAATTAAGTAGAAAGCAGGTTAGTTTTCCTCCCAATCGCACGTTCTCAGCCACTGGCGATGCAGCACCATGACTGATATTCGCTAGGGTCCTCTGAGCGACGAAACGTTCAATAAAGCTGTTAGTGTCCTAGGAAGAGATGGTAGTATAGCTTTGATCCACTACGTGGCCTTGTACGCCTATACATGTGTCTTCCTGAATGGTGTTGCTGCGCCAGTACCTGAGTAAGGCTGGTGAAGGAAGTGTCAACTTACTAGGACATGGACTTCTCAAGCCTTCTACGCACAAGCTGTCCAACTGTCGCCACAGAGCCGGACTGCAAGGTCCTTACTTATTCTTCGAGACGAATCAAGAAGACATGGCAGGTAAAAGATTACAGCTGAACACCTAGGTCGAAGGTACGTAAGTATACACACAGCATAACATACTTCGATTAGGCATGGTAATGAGCAGAGAGCAGACGTGCGATGTGCAAGGACGTTTATAAGCTATTAGGCTGGGTAAGCAGAGTCAGTTCCGAACTACTGGTCATAGCCTAACTGAGCCAATAGGCCTGCCACAAATATACTCGTCCGCGGACTTCTGATATCTTAACAACAAATCCGTGTCATTCAAGCCTCGCCCTTGTGCTTGTGGTCATATTTGAGGCCCGAAGCCGAAGTGAATCGCCATTGCCCTTCCGCCGAGCACTGTAGGACGACTAATATTCCTTGGCATATCGATTGTGAACCAATGCTCATCGTCACTGTTCGGCATTGGATGATTCATAATCGTTGCACCTTCGAATGCAATGAAATTGATTGACAATCGCTCGAAGAGATAGTACCAGGTATCAAACTTATACCTCCAAAGCTCTCCCTTCTCCAAGTTCTCGAGGAACGAGTAGTGTTGTTGTGCGGCAATGGCCCAGCTGTTCAGACCCTTGCCCCACGCGTCATATTGTCATCCGCCATCACCAAGCACACCAATAGGCGTATCCTCAACGATTTGGTCAAGTACTCTGAGCCACCTATGACCTTTGAAAGGCTGATCGCTGTCGGAGGTGAAGACCTCGATCGTTCCAGTGTCCTTCGGCATCTGCCACTCGGGCGTGCTGCTCATACGCCAGTCGTCCACGGACGTTGCGTTTTCAATGGAGACCTTCTGGGTTAAGCTGCGAACCAAGGTATCAACGGTGTCTGAAACGATGAGCCGATGGGTGTTTCCTTTAGCCAGCAGTGAGAACATGTTGTAGATGTGGGCTGTCCCAGGCCCACCATCACCAGCATATACATCTCTGAAGTGAAGATACAGTCGGCCATGTAGCGAATCATTGTAGTTTGCACCCTTGTTGTGACAGACCGTGTCTATCCGGCGTAACTTATAGTCTTCAGTCTGCTTTAGAGCGATTAGAAAGGTTCGTGCACTATCGAAGTCTGTAGAACTCCATAAAAAGCGCTTGAGGGGATTGGTGAGAGTTTCCGGTAGGGGCAGATCTCGAACGTTTTCGTCATAATCAGAAAACCCACTCGGACCTGGACGAAGGGCTCTGAGCGATTCTGCAATTACCTCCTGCTCGAATTGTTCGTCGGACTTGTTGTCTTTTGTGTCAGACTTTTTCTGGTACTTCGATGCGAACCTTTACCCTGCTTGGGATCGAGCTCTGGTTGACCGAAGTATGGGCTGTGATCCTGCTCAAGTGGTCGTGCCTCGAGCTCCGCATGTCTATCGACATATTCGGTGTCTGGTGACTGACTACGCTGTTCATGAAGCTGTGGCGCAGACAGCCCGTTGAATACTTTAGGTACTTCAGGTACTTGGGATTCTTTAGATTCTTGATAGGCTGTCGCTGTTGAGTACGTGTCTTCTTGTCTGTGATCGTCATCGATCTTTATGTAAGTTGTGTTTCGGTCGAGATCCAGATAAGCTTTGTCGTAGCTCTACACAATGTGTTGCGAATACTCGGGCGTTGCCGCGACAGCTTCCTCAATAAAATCCATGTCAGCTTGCTCCTGAGTGTGGATGATTCATTTGACACCATCGAGCCAACCGCCATTGCGAACGAGGTTGCGCCGCACATAGCATTCGAGTATCTGGACGTAATGCTTTCGACCAGCGAACAGGAGTGCGACCACTTGTTGGTTCTCTGGTTTGTCCTTCAACGGGTATTTGACCTTGAAATGGTACACATCGTCCGAAGCGCACATGTGGTCGACAGCTGCCTCTACAGCTACTTGCTTGAACTTTGAGACATTCTTCTTTGGCTCACCGAGGTAGATATAGGATGCAAGCAAAAAGGACAAGAGGGCTGCAATTATCAAATATGTCCTGGTCCAAGGACTTCGAGAACCTGCAACAACCATTGTGAAAAACAAGCAGCGACAGGGAAACGCAGCTCAAGTGTATATTGTATCTGCCGCCTGCCTCCACGACAAAACTTACAGCGCGCTCCAAAGTTCTTTCCGATCCCCGACACAGTATATAGCAGCCACGACAGAATGGTCGTACGTCGATAGTTTTCAAATAAGTGGCTCAGTAGTTTGCTAGAATACCTGAAGGTCTCTGCGTGACTCTGTATGCAAGACAGGAGTATCAGACAGCGGCATAAGGTCTGCAGTGATTAGCTGGATCCCACTTTGACATTGGCATCGTCGTCGGAAACCGTGGCTCTGAATCATGATAGAATATCGTTTGTCCTCATTGGTTTCAAGGAGCATGACGCTTTGACCAAACACGATCAGGAATCATGTACTCATGCACGCTCTTTGCGCGACTGTATTCCATTCTTCATCAAGCTGCCTTTACATTCACGTGTAAGATCCGTCGACAGAAAGTATGGCTGTGATGGTCAACACACAGGGGTCGCCTTTTCACTCACTGTGTTGCGCAAGTTGCCGCAAGTCCTTTTGGCATCACAATCTGTCAAGCTGTTTCGCTGTGGTAGTACTAACAGCTGTCATGAAAGCAGCAGCAGCAGCAATGGTCTTCCGTTCACCTTTGAGGACGACCAGGTGAGTTACCCTATGGCATCTTACATACGCCATGTCGATCGGAATACATCGACTGCAGTAAGTTGTGTTTCATGCAAGGAGCAGATATGTAGTATTGGGATGAGACAATCCACTGATGCCTCAAGAGCGAGTGCAAAGAATTGGTGAGCGGAAAAGGAAGTAATGAGGACTAATAAGCTTAACCTGGGTACTACCTTGGCTTACCCGTTGTACTTACCTCCAGGCTTTACCGGCGGAACGACTCGGCAAAGTCGTCCAGGGCAGCGTAAGAGTCAACTGTTGAGCACAGAGTCCAGTAGCGCTACCTCGGCGTTTCCTGTTCGCAAGAGCGGAGAGCCGAACAACAGCTCCTAAGCCATCTGTTTGACCAAGACAGGATGCACGACTTTCACCCTTGCCAAGCCTGTGCTAGGTGTTCTTGGGACTTTTTTTTATCATGGTGTGACAAACAGTTTTGCGACCCATTCTCGCTCAGATCGTGCTCGAGATGGTTGGGGATAATAATGATAGTGACACGGCGAAGCAGCAAGATGCAAGCACGAACGATACAGCCAGACACCGAGTAGACCAAGTCCAGCGTCACTTGGGTTCGAATACGTCAGCTCGTCGTGCAAAGAAGTCTACTTCCAATCGAGGCCTGCCAGACTGGTCAGATGTAATAGCGGAATTCGAGAATGTTCGCCGTCTAGCTCAAACACCGAAGATCAACACGACCGGTTACAAACGCCACAAAGAAGCTGGTAAACTGTGGGTCAGAGAACGAGTAGATCTACTGCTTGACAAAGGCTCATTTCGCGAAGTTGGCAGCACAGCAGGAACAGCTGTGTGGCGGAAAGCTAACCCTGATGCCACTAACCCCACTGAAGCAGAGAAGGAAGTGATCGAGGACTTTACGCCTAGCAACAATGTGCAAGGCTTCGGCAAGATCAATGGCAGGAAAGTTATGCTTACAGCGGATGATTTCACGCTACGTGCCGGGCATGCTGACGGAGCACTGATGATGAAGACTTTGTACATGGAACAGCTTGCACTTCAGCTCAAGATTCCGATGATCAAAGTGATTGATGGATCGTCTGGTGGTAAGTCTTCTCGAAAACACGTATCGGTGCTCCGGCTTTCGGGCTGAGCTCCGTGTCAGACCGTTCCAGGTTTATTGGCTATGTCACAGACTGCTGAGGCAACGGCACTGTTGACTGAAGGCCTGACGGCCTTAGGAGTGACGACTCTGGTGTCCCAGTACTGCATAGTACTGGCGACTCGGACTCGCTGCTCTTCTTTCTTCTCTCTTCGTCTAGTCTCTCAAATAACATTGTTTGCCACTCGGATTCCGTGACAGGCTAACAGTCGAACAGGAGGATCTATTACAACGTACAAGCAGAATAATGGATCCTATTTACCAGAGCTAGAGCTTTTGCCCTTTTTGTGCCAGCAGCTGGATGAAGGTATACCAAACTGTGCTGCTGTGGTTGGTCCTGCTGTAGGTCTTGGTGCCGCTCGAGCGGCTTCATGCCACTTCAGCGTGATGGCGGCTGACATTGGATCATTATTCAATGCTGGGCCGCCAATCGTAGCGGGTGCGACGTTTGAAGTCGATTTATCAATGGCGGATCTCGGTGGTGTGAAAATCCATTGTCAGAATGGGACCGTGGATAATTGGGCATCGGATGAACAAGGCTGCTATGAACAGATAGCACGATTTCTGAGCTATGTTCCGAATCACGGATGTGCTTTGCCACCAATCATAAGGTC
>JAKLMI010000107.1:0-52269 GCA_022813495.1 Pasadenomyces melaninifex
GTGCTAGCATCAACTTTCAGCCTTGCACTGGCTGCACCTGTCAACAGGACCACATACTACTCGACATCGAGCATGAACTTCTCCGAGATCAACAGCAATGGCAGAGCAGAGAGCACAGATCTTGCAAAAGATGTCAAAGACTGCCTCACCAAACCAGCAAGTATTGAGTGCACTGACAGGATTGCTGAACACAACGAAAACAACACCTATCCAGAACCAGGTTGGTCAATTCTGGCTCCAACACCCACAACAGTCGAGCGAAAGACCACAGTATCGCTCGAAGCCAAGAAACTTCCTCCGTCACCTTGTGTAACGATGAAAGATGGCATGGTGTTCTATTGCCAACATATTTGGGACTTTGGTGACAAGGATTGGTAAGATTGTTCAGGAGGTTCGTAAACCTATTAAAACCGTGCCGGGCGTGCCTAAAGCACGATATGGGGGAGCTTGTGGGGCATCATCACACATAGAAGCTGAATCATCGACAAAATCAAATATTGTGCTCCCAAACCAACTCAGTGGTATTTAACACCTCATAGCTCCGCAACACGACCAGATAGCTACCCATTCTGAAATGTGATAGCGCCCGTTTCCCATGTATTCGCGGTATCGTAGAGAATGTGATCAGCTGAAGAAATTTTGAGACGTACCAGAATGTCGTGCCGCTAGCCTTATCGACCTCGTGGTTTTGCTGAGTCTGAGCACTTTTCTGCCTGCTGTACCAGATGGTCAATCCCGCAGAACAACAGATATTGCACAGATTTTGCGGACTTTAGTGCCATGCCCCGACAGGATCCACGCCATGACCTGATGCAAATAGAGGTGAAGCACTCCTTGCTCAGCCATTCACTTTCTTGTCAACCTTGAACACCATTATATTCGAAATTCTGCACGTCAGACGGAGTGCGAAGTCCTTGAACTCTCGTACTACTGAAAGTCCTTTCTTGGGCGTCTGTTCGACCTCCGTCCAACCTCTGTTCAGCTTTTGAAAGCCCTTTCCTGAACATCTCAACTGCCTTGAACGAGGTCGTAATATCTCTAGAATCAGTGTTATCATGAGATCTGTTCCACTTCTTGCCTTCGGAGTCCTCGGCATTTCCAGCCTAGCTAAAGCCGCAGTCCTGCCTGTAAGTTCTGCTCCACGGATGATATTCACCACGAAACTAACATGGTCAGAATCCCAACTCAAACACTACCATTGACGTCAGTGTATCAGCAGCCAACATTAACTTGACCGACTTGCATAGCAATAACGTGCCAGATTGGTTCATCCCCACACCACCTGAACTATGGGAAGGCGGCAAGGACGGAAAATCGGAAGATGGGAAACCGTTGGACTATGGAGGCAGAGTGAAAGATTGGGGTTACCACCATCCTGATTACAGGAACAACCGAGATCCACCTCCGGAGATCGGTTTAGACAACTATAGTGGGAACAGTGAGGTGTGCGTTTGCTGCAATATGAAAAAGCTATACAGGTTCTGTAAACCAAACCCAAGCAAACAGTGGAGAACATTCAACTGCGAACTGCAGTTGATGCATTGCGGTATGGGCATCAGTAATGACACGCATGGTTGGCAGACGTCGTGTAAGTGTCGTGGTTGGGGCGACTGTCATGGCATGAATTTGTGGGCTCCCACGATCCTCCATTGTGGTAAGGATCGAAACGAGGGCTGAGTTTCGGTCAATCCGTTTCAGCTCGATCCAGTCCATATAGCTGATATCAGTCATCAGTACCCTCATCGAACAGAGGAGCAAGCCTCATCAAAAGACTGATATAACGGCCACTTTCCGTTGGTGACTTCAACTGCTTGGAATATAGAAAGTCTAGTCAGTCAGCACTCACCCTCAAAATTGATACGTGCCTGAGCTCATGCTCGGCTAGTTCTCGAAGCTCATCTCATTGTGCTGCCCAATCGTCTAAGTAAAAGTCTCCTCATATGGTACAAATTGCTGCTGCTCGTCACTGTTTTGCGCTCCTTCCGTCCCCGGTCTCACAAAGCAAAATCATCTGTTCTAGCTCATCCGCCAAAGGCTTTCAGGAATAGCCACAAACCGGCACTGCTGATCAGTGGTATAGTCAGATTGTCGTCCAGATTGAAAATATCTACAAATTCACTGAAACATGCAATCAGGCCTGTAGCAACCGACATAGTTGCCATAGCCGTAACTCCAGTGATTGTGCTTCGTGCCTTTGACCAACCAAGCAGGCCTCGTGCTCTGTCTGGTAAAGTCAAAGCACCTTTGTACATGAAACCTGCAACCGGATCATCTGAGAAAGAACCTGTCCTTGGTCCAAGATAGCCCCAAAAGAACCATGCCGCACCCACGCCTGTCAACATAGCTGCAAGTGTGCCGGCCAAGCTCTTGCCTCTCCTCAATCTGATTGTGTATCTTCCATATAGCCTGCCAAACGTGGACGCTGCCGTGTCACACCAGCTGAGCAGCAAGATGCTCATTACACCTATATCTTTTGGGTAGAACCTGAGCGCAATATACGCACCGAGCAGATACCAGATGACACCGTTGTAGCCGTCAACTTCTGTTTCTCGCATAAGCGCACCCAGACATCTCACGTAAAATCTGTTGAAAGCAGGCCATCTGTGTCGCAGAAGATCTGTAGATGCAATAGGTATCAACAGGCCCAGCAGCCATGGTGTGATCGCGGTGGCCTGTAGACCGCGAGTGTAGAAGCCCAAGGTAAGGAAGCCAATCGAGACGTGGAGAGCTTTTCTAGGTATTTCGTGTTTGTGAATAAATGTACGATAGTGTCTATGGAGCGGTATCAGACCTAGTGGTGATGGCGATCTCGAGAATTCTCGCCACGACTTTTTGATCTGGCTGTAAGGACTGAGATGTCCATTGACCTGCGGAGGAACGCTATTTCCATTCGTAGCCTTTGCGTATTTCGTGGGTAGTGGCTCTGATTTCTTCACATGTCCTGAATTAGTGCGCGAGGTTAAGCCGGACATGCGCCTGCGACTGTTACCGTTCACATAGCTGCCATCTGCAGAAGTCAGGATAGGACTCCTCGAACGCGTTCGAGCACGTTTCTCGAGACTGGAATCTGAGCTATCGCAGTCATCTTTTGTGTTCTCCTCGGCTATCGATTCTGGCTGCGGTGATTTTGTGCGCGCTTTGCGAGCTGCTGATCGTGTAAAGTAGCCATCTGCTTGCTCGGACGCTTCGGAAGGAGTTGGTGACGGAGATATGACCCGGGGAGTAGCAGGTATTGGATATGAATATGACATTTCTCTGTTGACAGGAACACAGGACCAGTGTCGTGTGTCAAGCGGTGTGCACCGACACTGAACGTCTTGATGTTTGCATGTGCTCTTTCAGCACGGATTAAGTCATCGTTTCGCACGAGACTGATTGTGTAATTATTGGAGTTGGCGCGGTACCAATCTTTTGCTTATAACGATCAAGTCTCCACGGAATCGGACGAATCGAGATACCGGTCAAACATTGGTCATTGTGCTGGGAGGGAGGAAAGAAAATGTTCGGAAGATACGCGTCCACAGCTCATTGAATGCATTACACTCTGGAGAGTTCAGCATCATCTCACGACACCTGAAGTTACACTTGTTTTCCGACACTCTGGCAAGTCACACAAGCGACACGAGATAGGCGTCAGTGGCAGTGAAGTCATACCCAACCAGGATGCTGACAAGCTCGTTGGCGTATAATTTTGGTCATCATCAGCCACAAGATCGACTGTGTTTCCAGAACCTGAAGCCTGGAAGGAGCCTAACCCAGAACCTGGGGTGCAGGCACGACTGACGTCACGTGCAGTCGCGTGCCTTCTCTATGCGACGCGTCAATATCGCGACGTTGGTGCCACATCAATGCTGAGCAGATATACAACACTGCTGATGATTGTGAAAGCCTCAAAATGCCTGCGTAAGTCAATCCCAGACTCTTTTGAGTCGTATACAACTAACATCTGTAGTCCAGGCGATCAACACAAGTCCAATGGCAACGCCACTGCCAATCCATTTGAAGAAGTAAAGCCTGTGATTAGCGAGTATACAGCACAAGAAATAGCAACATTGCAGAGCAGACTTAACAAGAGACTTGGTCCGGAGTACATATCAACACGAGCTGGACCGGGTAATTCTCGAGTGGCATATCTATCAGCCGAGAAAGCGATCAATCTTGCCAATGAAGTTTTCGGTTTCAATGGTTGGAGTAGCTCCATCCAGAACATTCAGATTGATTTTGTGGACGAGAATCCGACCAAAGGCACTCTATCTATAGGCCTATCTGTTGTGGTACGAGTGACTTTGAAAGACGGCACATATCACGAAGACACGGGATACGGCGGCATCGAGAATTGTAAGAGCAAGATCGCAGCTTTCGAGAAAGCAAAGAAGGAAGGAACTACCGATGCATTGAAACGAGCTCTGAGAAACTTTGGCAATGTGCTCGGCAACTGCGTCTACGATAAGGACTATATCACAAAGGTGTCGAAAGTTAAGGCAGGTCAGGCAAAGTGGGATGTCAACGAGCTCTACCGGCATAATGATTTTATGTCCAAGGAGGAGGCAGATGAGAAGAAGATAAACCCTTCGATACCACAGCGCCAGCCTAGTGTGCCAATGATGGTGCCTGAAGATTCGTTCGATGTCAATGATTTTGATGAGGACGATTTCGTCGACATACCGCATCAAGATGGTGTGGTCATGCCTCAACCACAGCGAGGACAACCCCCACATCATAGTATGACACCTTCCAAACCACCACAGATCCGGCCGAATCCACAAGTTTTGCCGCAGCTACGAGCTCAGCAAGCACCGGCAGTACATCTTGTAGATGAGCAGGGCCAACAACCTGCTCATATTAGGCAAAATCCTCAGATCAGCAATGGTCATGCCGAGCATGCGCCTTCGCGCTCATCTTCGCCAGGCATAGCTTCACAGCATTTTGCCGCTCCGCAGCCACAGTCCGGTCCTCAAGTCGTTGGCTTCTTCTCTGCTAAAGCTGCCGACAAGCTTGACGGTAACAACAATCCGACAGGCAATACGCCAGTCTCCAAATTCAATCCATATTCCGAGTCACCTTCAATACGGAAGACTAGTGGCGTTGATCACTCAAAATCTGCCGCATTGAACAGGCAGACGCTGAAGCCAGAACCTCAGATAGCAAAAGAGGACGAGGCTCCAAGATTGCCAGCTGAACAAGCTAGAAGAGTTGGTCACCCCACTGCACCGGGTCTGGCAATGAGTCCAGGCTTGCCACGGATGACCACAAAAGAGTACAGACCGCCAACCAGGCATGGGCCAGTCGAGCGCATGGCCTCAGGTGGTGCGGGCAACAACCAACCACATACGGCTGCTAAGAGGGCACCATTAGGTGATTTGAGCAATGTTCAGCATCCAGGCATGGGTGTCCCCGAGAGTGGTGGCGATGTTAAACGTCAGAGAATCGGTCCAGGGTTGTCAGGGAATGCAGAGAATAAATATAGCCCAGCACCTGGTTGAAGCCATTACTAGCCATCAGCATTGCCGATTTCGATCCGGTTTGAAGAAGGCTTTGCGAACACGGTCGGTCAGATTTTCTAACCAAGTGTCATGAGGAAGGACGAAATGCCCGAATGAAGGCACACAAGATTGACGGGAACTATGCTTCATGAATATTCATACTGCAACAAGTGTTCGTCAATCTTTGTGCCAGACAATCTTATGTTCTGTTCGCATGAAAGGCCCTGCGATAATAACCATATGATGTGACGTATTGATCAGTCTTTGCACCGCCAGTGAGCTCGCTCAGTGCTTCTGAACTGGGAAATAACGACAACCAACATGTCCTGACCATTTCCCACCAATTGACGGGCGAACACTACTTGCCTCGATATGTAAAGGCTTTCACAGCGTAAATTCTGCTACAAACAACGCTTATCCGTGGAAACATGCTTGGGGACAAAATCGCCCCCTCTCATGCCTTGGCGCTTCGCTTCCTTTATCCTCCTACAGGCCGATGAGTTTGGTGGCGCACGAACGAGCCCCAAGTCGATCGGAGTTGGCTGATTTCACCAGACTAATGTGCGAACCGTACATTGACGTATTCTCTTCGATCAGAATACGAGCTCTAGCAGAAAAACGTTGTAGTAAAATGGCTGAGCGGTTGGTGCTTCTGCAAATGCGCCTAGACAGGCGACATGGACAGGCTTGAAGGAGAAAAGAGATGATGCATGTTGTCGAACTACGAACCGAGAAGTAGATCTGCTACTAGGTATATATGGACAACTCCAGGAGTATTCAGTGGGCTAGCTTCATCCTCAGCTCTCAGATTAACCCAATAACCGCCTCACCACTCACTTATAGCACACTTTTTTCCAGCATCACTTGTAGAAGAACAGGTAGTCGCAATGGACTTCGAAAAGCATCCGACTCAAGCACCACCTTCATACGAAAGCTCAACCTATCTTTCTCCGGGTGATGAGAAATACCTGTACGACCCCAACAACCCAACAGCCTCACGTCCAGCATCTCCCATTCCACCAGCAACACCTCGCCGTGGCTCGAATGAATCATCCGCCAATGAATCAGACTACGACTATGACCCATCAATCAAACCACTTCTCACAAACACAAACGCTGTGCACACCTACAACGTGATGCACACAAAATCACACGTCAACATTCGGCTTGTCGACCCTTCGGGCCAGTGTCTATACTACGTCGACAACAGCTCCTTCACGATCGGGAAACCAGATGTAACACTATGCCGCGGCTCCGAGAAGGCTGATACTGTTGTTGGCTTCGTGCGCTGGAGTACTATGTATTCGAAGTCACTCAAGATCGGAGTTGGAAGCGGTGAATCAAACATGGTCTGGGAGGAAGTTGAGGCTACAAGCAGGCGACATCCGCGCTACAAATGGGCTATGGACGGTGCAGATGGTAAGAGACATCAGTTCGAATGGGTCAGGACTCGAGGGACCGAAGCGAAGGATCTCGGCGGAGAAGGTACAAATTCATGGAGCTTCAATAACTATAAGCTTGTCAATGGCAATGACGAGGTTTTGGCTGTATTTGCCTGTAATGCCCTCAAAAGCTGGAGTAAGCTCGGAAAGCTTGTGGTTCGAGTTGATGGTATAGCCAGAGGTTGGGGTGAGCAGTGGGAACTCATGGTGCTCTTAAGCGTGCTTGGTCTGGTCGAGAAAAGTCGACGAAGAGCAAGACAGAGGAGAGCTAGTGCTGGTGCTGCCGCTGGTGGTGGCGGATAAGACCAACAGTAAGCTTCGGCTCCTCAGTCACTTGTCTACCTTTTCGCTGTTCGTTTGCAATGCCTTGACACGATCTCGTGGTTCTTTATTGCCAGATGGTGGGGACCATGCAGAACCTTCTACAGGCGGCCGACCTGTGTCGAAGTTTTTTGGTCGAGACATATTCCCTCCAGCTTCTGAGGCGAATATTTTGCTCCCTCGTTCCTCCTCTGGATTCGGTCTTTGCCACTCGTGGCCTCCTGCGGCGAGCGTCCTATTTTGTCTCATACGTTCCTGCATATTGATGTAATTAGACACAACCCTGGAAGTGTCAGCATCTGAATCGTCTACACCAATCCCCGGCATAATTTCTCACTCGCTAGAACCGAACCCATCCGGGAATGGTGGTGGACCATGCATGTAGGGCATCTGCGACTCATTTAACAAGCGAGGTGGTGGACCATGCATGTAGGGCATCTGCGACTCATTTAACAAGCGAGGCGGTGGACCAAGCATATAGGGCAGTGACTCGTTGCACAAGCGCATCGCATCGGACCTGCTCATAATTTTTGCTGGTGCAAAGTTCTGTATTGTTGCAAACTCATTGTCAGCAAGATTGGTGGTGTCGTTAGCCTGTGTTGCAACTGGCTTATCTGCGTCGCCAGAAGATCCGAATTTCTTCGCAATGGATTTCAGTGATAGTGGCATGTTTGATGTATGAATTGGGTCTGAAATTGCTTATTTGATCAGAAACGTTTGTCGTATACAGATTGAAATGATCAGTCCTAGGAATATACACAGCATCTTGCTGGTATAAGTACTCTGTCGAGCAGTCGAAAACCTGCTGTGCGTTTTCACAAACATCGTAATATGACTCGATGGTCGACTCATGCTCATTAGTCTAACGACAGCACTGCAAACGCATCTGGACCACTCGTGATCTGAAACTCGCCAGACATCATGCGTAGACATGAGCAACTCTTGTGGTTGATCACATGTTCGCAATGACTATCCACATTCTTGCTACCTGAGTCTGCATACCACTTCATGGTCAAGCCTGCGGACGTGCCTCGTTCCTGCCGTCCGCGAGTATGACTGGCTTGCTTGTATGCTTCTGATCAGCCTCCTCATGAGTTGGTACCTCAACAGTAGCAGGATACTTCTTCGCAGCTGCCGCTGCTGACTTCCTGGCTCCTGCATGTTGCGCACCGACATTGCAATATGCGATGTCCTGCTGGACTGAGAGCAGCTTACCACGACCGTTTGCACAGACTGGATTTGACGCAAGTGGATGATCTGATCTCGTCATTGTGTTTGTCTCGTTCGTCTCGTGTTGGAATATTGGACTGCGTGACTGTATACCTAGATATGTGTCAGGTTTGTGCCAGATGGAAGAAGTTGTGCTGAAATCAGAGTCTTATAAGAAAGGCAGAATAGATCATCTGATCAAGCTGGAACAAGCCTCGTTTGATGGCAGACGAAATCATCCAGGAATGTTGTATGATGACCACCAGGGAGCGAGTCAAGCTGTAGTTAGTATTACGCACGTCCTCATAATAGTAGCAGCTCGATATTGACATATGGTGTGCGTAGATGATAATGATTCATACGCGCATTACAGACGCCATTTGTGATTTCATGACTGTGTACCCTCACCACACTCTATACTCATGCGTCCCATCAGGACGATAATAGCACCATCGTCTAATCACAAGAGTGCCATCCGGCATAAGGACTGCTCTTCCTTTATTCGCTTCTTTGTCAGCTTCGTCCCAGCTGCTCACTTTCGTGAATTCAGACTCGAAAGCAATCAAGCCTGATGTTGGTGGAGGTGGATGGCTGGCTGAATATTCACAAAGGCACTTATCAGCAGCTGGACCGGCTTGGACCATTGATGCTAATTGTTCTTGAGTGTATGTGCTGGAATGTCCCTGTTCTGCGTCAGAGACGACTTGTGCTGGATCATGCTTGATAGGTCCCGTGTTCGCGTATGAGATCGTGACCTGGTCGCCCGGTCGAAGAACGTACGTCTTGCCATCAATGATTGCAATACGTGGCTGAAAATGTGTTGTCGATGGTGCCACCATGGGGGTTGACGGTTCGCAATATTGTGTAGACATTTCGGCACTTCTATTGTTGTGCTCTAGGTTGAATAGTTGAGGCAACATAGACAGCTTCGCAAATTTTATAGCTTGGTCTACATTGACTGATTGTTGGTCTAGTGCTGTGGGCTATGCCATTCGTGATCTCTTGTCAAATCTGCCGTTCGTCTTCAAATACCAACATCACACAAACGCTGTGTTCGTTGCCTCCATCACTGGAACCAACTCTCGATCAAACGTTGATTTGAACACTCAGTCAAACACGTCAACAGCATATCGTTCGTTTCTCAAACCTTCCCACCAATTTTTCGCCTCTTCCTCGGTGGTGTCCTTGCCTCTTTCCTTCGCCCATTCGATACTGACCTTCGTGATCATGTCGTTTAGACCCTTACCGAGAGCAGAGCTTCCACAAATATAGACCCTAGCCCCTTGATTGAAGAGCTCCACGATCTCTTTCCGTTCACGCCAGAGTCTATCTTGGGCGTACTTGCATCCATCTGATAGCTCCGGCTTCCTGCTGTATGCATAGTATAGCTTCACAGCGCCCTCCTTCTCCCACTGCTTGAGCTCTTCGGCATGGAGTGCGTCGATTTCAGGATCTCGACAGCCAATAATGAGAATGGCAGGCGCGAATTCGTCGGGGTTTTGGGCTGCTGCTCTCTTTGCGGCACGATCCTGGACAAAACCACGGAATGGTGCTAGACCGGTGCCGGCGCAGAACATGAGTATAGGCACTGAGGGGTCGATAGGAGGATGAAAAGGTGCAGGTGACTTTCGTATCGATATTTGTGCCGTCGAGCCTGCTTGAAGCTTCTTGAGGTAGTGTGTTGCTACTCCTGGATGAATACCATTCTCATCTGCTCCATCGTCACCAGCCAGACTGAACGTGATTGAGGCAAGTGTTGGGTCCGCTAATGGCGAGGAAGAGATACTATACTGGCGAATGCGCATGGGTGGCAGCATTGATAGGTAAACTGAAAAGGGTATCTGAAGCTCGGAGTGTGCTTCAAGGATATCTAGGACTGATTGTTGCTGGTTGACCTGGTCTAAGACTTCGTTCTTGTCACCAAGATAGTTTGACAAAGTTTGAATGTTCTTCTTGGTGGCTACCGAATGAAGCTCGACATAGCTAGCAAGGACGACTGAGATTGACATTTCGACCTCAGTCGGTATTGTGCTGTGCGTTCCTCTCCTGAGTTTCATCGTCGCGTCCCATGGTAAAGTGAAACGTCGCAGCACTCGTGACACTACAGAGAAGTCATTGATTGGTAGTAGTGCCAAGTAATCACCTGTTTCGTAAGATGCGTTTGTGGGTAGCTTGAGTTGTATATACCTCTTCTCTGGGGTGTAGCCGTCCGGCGTTAGTCGCTCGTTCTTCAATATCAATGCGTCCTGAACAGCGTATCGGAGATGCGAAGCTCGACTGCTGCTGCTGACTTCCATATCAAGACCTTCCACAACAGCAGTAGAGTCACCACCAAGTGCACCCCAAAGCTCGTCGGACCAGGCATCAAAGTCGTCAAAGATAGTGCCACCTGCCACATTCGTGCCGCCACGACGGACTATTGCTTTGGCACCTTTTCCAGACAATTGGTCGTCCAGCAGTGTAGGAATTTTCTGATACGTTTGAGCCCAATCCTTGTGACCACATCCAAAAACTGCATACTGAGCGTCCTTCACTTTCGAAGCATCGACTGACTTGAGCCATTCGACAAATTGGGCAGCGTTGTCCGGTGGAAGACCCTCGTAGCTTGCAGAGATGAGTACAGTGGGCTGGTCTGTAGGGAACTTGTCGACCACATAATCAAGGGGTCGCACAGTGCCCGAAAACCCTTGCGATTGTGCAGCTTGAGCCAACTTCTGTGCTAGTCCTTCACAAGTTCCAGAGTTCGATCCATACAGTATAGTCATTGGTTTCAGCTTCCTAACATCCTTCACGTTTGCTGCTGTCTTTTCTCTATCCTTTGTGGACGCCGAAAGTTCTCCAAACATGCGTTGCTCGATGTGGATCGGGTCGATACCTGGTCTTAGAGCGACTTTGATGTAGAAATTATCCGGTTTGATGGTCAAATTCTGCTTGATCTGCAAGCTGTATCCAGGATCAGCCATGTAAATGTTGAAGTTCTGAAATATTAGAGCAAGTGCCAGTATCGACTCCTGCCAGGCGAAAGGTCTACCAATACAACCTCGAGAGCCATTACCGAAAGGTTTCCACGACGCGGGTGGCAATTTGCTGAATGCATCTGGAAGCATCCTCTCAGGCTTGAACTCATCTGCATCATCGCCATACACTGAGCGATCTCGTTGACACCCCGGGAGAAAGCATATCAGCATCGCGTTGGGTGGTACAAGATATTCACCGCCAAGTAATACCGGTTCTTTCGTTCCTGCTTTGGGGGTGACCGCGAATGCTGCCGCTGTTGGTGAGAGTCGTAAGGATTCCCTGAGAATAGCTTCGATGAAAGGTAACTTGGCCATGTGCGATTGTTTGATTGCACCTTTCCCGCATACATCATCAACTTCTTTCTGTGCTCTTTGAAGTGCTTCGGGATTCTTAAGCAGATAATATAAGGTAAAACTGAGTAGACCACTTGTAGTTTCATGCCCAGCAATCAGAAAGGTGATCATGTTGTTCATCACGCTTTCATCAGTAAGCCTTTCACCGGTCTTGGGATCCTTACCGTGCAGCATCGCGTTCAGTAAATCTGGCTTGTCTGTTGGGTTTCGGCGTCTTCGATCAATCACTTCTTGAGCGACTGATCTCATCAGAGCAATATCCTTCTCATATTTTCTGTTGGGACCCTGGTTTAGGAGCAGCTCGAGCCGCGTCTTTCGCGACCTGGCGCCAGATTCTCTGAGAAAGTCGGTCATCGCATCCACAAAAGGATGCATCTCCTCGTGGTAGAAGGAGTTGAATCGCTTGTCCATCGCACATAATGCAATCGAATCGAGTGTCAACCGAGTGAAATCATCAGTCACATTGACAGGTATTTCAGGGTCTGCGCGAGCCCATTTCGACACCAGTTGCGAAGCTATATCGTACATTTCATCGTACATATCGTGGATACCGATTGGACCGAAAGCGGGCACGAGTGTCCTGTGAGCGACTTCCCAATCATGCTCGCCATGGAATGCTGTGAAGAGCCCGGCACCAACACCATTTCTGACTTGAACTAGGTTTTCATTGATACCTTTGACAAAGCGACTCTCGTCACAGGCTTCTCTAACCAATCGCTCCGAGCAGAGAAAATATCGCTCGGTACCCAGAATGGAAAGCTTGATGATCTCACCATACTTCTCAGAAAGCTGGAGCAGACTTTTGATTGAATTCTTCGGATCGATATCAGTGACGTTACCCAGTAAGGGATAGCCTGGTGGTTGAGGTATTGGTGTCGACATGGTTGGTGTGTTATGTGTCTGATGTCAGTAATCCCAACGCGAATAGTAGCATATATATCTTGTGCGTTTTAGCATTTGCCCTTTCGAGCATCCGAGGACGGACCGAGAATCATTAAGCATTACATCGTAGCTGTGTAAAACAACTGCGGCTGTCGCTGCAACCTGCGACACGACGGCAAGATACGACACACGCGCAGAAGCATGGCATTCGGAGTCGCTACAATTGGCTCCTTTGCCTCGGTCGCAGCGAAATTCCTTGAAAAGGTTCCTATTTTTGAGCGCTGGTGGGCCTGAAAATTGTTGTCAGCTGAAGGTCTTCTGTCCTAAATGGACAATTAGAACGAGCGTGCTTGTAGAGAATACCACTCTTGATAGTCGTTTGCATGTGAAAGAAGTGTCTAGGCTAGCTTCTACTTGAGAGAAGTAACATGAAGCTGCAGGCAAGCTTATCCGACTCGTTCTGCAACAGATCATAAGCACAAGGAAGCGACGAACGTGCTCTCCCAGAAGCACGCAGCTCAGTTGATCATGACGTGGGAACTACTAGTACCGCGGTATGCCCAGAGCACGATCTGCCGCGTCGGAAGGATGTTCCTCCGGGCTTTTTCGTCAGCCCTTTAAGCCTGGAAATCAGTTCTAAGGGCGATGCTCTTGCCACATTTCTTGTCGCCGGTTCTCGACGACTGTCTGTTGTCTGTCCCATGTCTTCTGCTGAGTCGATCCACACAGTTGTTCGCTGAACAAGATTCATGCACCTAAAATCGCTCTGACTCAAGATCTCAGTATCTCCGTTATTGATTTCGTGTCTTGCTAGGCATATATAACCGATGTTATTGTCGAAGACGATGGACTTGATGCGACAAGTAGCATGAACAAGACCTCGGGAAGCTTTCAAGGTCGGACCCACCCGGATCAAACGTCCTCCTAGCTGCGGGATCCCTAAGGATAGATTGAGCAACACCTAATAAACAGGCAATGTTGGCTTGAAACTCTGCGCCGAAGCCTTGAAATGATGCCTGTTGGAGCAACTCAACGCACTCGAGGTTCCGGTGCACCAATTCGCCACCTTTGTCTTTCCTGGTCTTGCATCTATCTGCAACATCTACATTCTGCTACAGTCTCTGTCAAACGATGCAGACTCCATGCTCAGAGACTGCAAGCAGGAGAGAGATTATGGTCAGCCATTAGAAGGTTGAGTTATACAATCATTTGACAGGTTAGACAAATCCGACCAGATATTGTTACTTGCCAGCCAATGCCGAGCTCAGTGTTAAGCCAATTCAATATTGGCTGTCGATGAGCTTGCAAGCCTTTGCGTAGTCTTGCTATGGTGCTTAATTGAAGGCCCAGCACTCGCAAGTGATCATGTCGTCAATACAGTCACCACGGCCTGTCAAGTACAGACGCGTCACGCGAGCGTGTGACTACTGCCATCGACGTGCTATCAGATGCCGTCAGGATCCGAATGCTCCAAAATGCGATAATTGTGTCGAATTCGATCAAACATGTACTTATCTTAGGAAAGCCAAGAAAAGAGGCACACAGCCAAGGTTGAGTATCGAATCGTCTGTGGCAGCACCTAGCACTTCATCACAATCCTTTAACGGAACCCACTCGGCGTCGCAGAAGCAGTGGTCAGCACCATTGATCGCTAGTCAAGCCGTAGTGATGAGCCTGGCGGAGGTTTACTTTGAAATTGTCTATCCTGTCTTTCCTCTGTTTCATCACCCTACATATCTTCGCAAGATTGCGCGTGGGGAGCATTTGACAGATCGACGTCTGTTTTCTACGACTATGGCTCTTTGTGCGCTGGTTTCTGCTCGAGTACGGGATCAAGCTCTTTTCAATACTTCACATAACATGGACGAGCTCACCGAAGTATCTTCAGAGACATTTTACGAGGCTGCTATTCAAGCCAGTATCGATGCAGATTTTAGGGCACCACAAACGTTCGATTCCTTGCGCACTTGCGCGTTACTCGCTCTGACCGCCGTGCAATACGGCAAGATTCGTGAAATGCAAGCTTTTCTGGGCAGGTATCACACATATGTCGCCGTTGATGGTCTGCAGGACGAATCGAACTGGCCGGCCGATACAGGTATTGTCGAGACAGAAGAAAGAAGGCGACTGGTAAGTAACATGTTGATGAAAACGCACAGTCGCTGATTAGATTGAAGTTTTGGTCCATGTATACCTTCGAAATTTACGTGTCGATTGTGTGGAATGGCATGATACGGGTTCGAGAGCAACAAGTCCATGTTCGATATCCCACAGAGGTTGACGATGAGTTGTTCAATGACCGAGGATTCAACCAGCAGATGCAATCACCCGCCGACTTTCGGTACAGCCATGGCAGCAGACAAGGCGAGATCCGATCCAACAGTTGGCTATGTGGTTGGAATTTCACAACGGATCTGTATCGTGTGTTGGAACACGTTATCACGCATTTCCGTGATCGCAAAAAGCATCGAGGGACCTTCCCTACAGATTTGTTCATTGATGGTTCTGTAACTTCCGTCTCAACAGTGCGTGACACTGTACTGCAACTATACGTCAACCTACCTCAATGTTTCAAGGAGGTAACAGAGGTTACATGTGAACCAACAAGGTCAGCAACCCAAATATCATACACGTCTCTTGGTTAACAGAATATCTAGCGATCGATTTGGATTTCAAGCCGCCAATATCACAGCTACTGTACAGCTCGTACGAATGATGCTGTTTGCTTCTGGTGGAGGAAGCATTGAGGATCGTTGCAAGATTGCAAGTGAGGTCATTGAGGCTTTTTCCAGGATTCCTGTCACTTACCTTCGTGCTATCAGTTCTCCTCTGCTTCACCATCTTGCGGGCATTGGCTCACTCCTTGGCAGCGTTTTCGAAGAGCCCATGAGTGAGATTGCTTATGAACAGGTCAGGGTTGTCTTACTTGCTCTTGCACAATTGCTGGAAAACCTCGAGCATGGTATTCACTCTACAACCAGTGCACAACGTCTGCGTGACTTAGTTGCGCGAATTGATGGCTACATGGACAGTCAGAGAGATACCTCTAGAGACATCCCTGCTCACCTGACCAACGACATTTTCGCAGACTGGCCCTGGAGTCTCGACTTCACCCAGCTGAATGAAGGTGGTATTTCGACAGATGGGACATCCAGCCTGTGAAGCCTGGAGCAGAGGTGAAATTTTTCCCTATTGCGCATCACAATTGGGAGTAGATTGACCCCCTAAAAGTGGACAAAATAGCGGGAGCTCCTCCCCAAACCTCGATCGATACTGGCTCCAAATCGCCCCTGCAACCCGAGATCCGTTCAGCCGTTTAGCAGCACTGGGTGGCGGCTATGATGCGTCAGTTCTGCTAGCAGAATACGATGAGCTTGTTAAAGCCTGATATGTGCTTATGCTCGATTTGATGGCTGGCAGAAGCTTAGAGCGTCGCCATCGTGGTATGGTGTTTTGAGGAACGAACACGGAGCTTGTCAATGAGCTCCTTCAGCATGGCATTCACTCATGTGGTTGTGGGTGCTGGATCTGCAGGTTGCGTCGTGGCAGCACGGATCGCCGAAAACCAAAATTTCAACGTTCTGCTGGTCGAAGCTGGCCCCGACTGCCAATCTGCTGGAAATTATGATACTCTTGGCGTCAATAATGCAAGACGAGTACCCATGAAAGGACAATCTGAGAACTTCCACCCGTCAATAGATTGGAATATTGAGGTAACATTGCCCGAAGGCAAGTCAATGCATGTTCCTCAGGCACGCCTGATTGGAGGAGGTAGCAGCATTAATGGAGGAACGGCTTTACGCAATACCTTGGCCGACTCGCGTGAATGGGTCGATTTAGACAACGATGCATGGGACTTCCAGACCATCTGTCAAACATATGAGAAGCTGGAAAGTGATGAGCTGCGCAAAAAACGGGGTGCACATCCAATCGTTCGCACGACGAAGTCTGAGACTGGCAAAATACAACAAGCTTTCGTAGATGGTGCTAGAGCAACAGGCTTTGGTGCTGCGGATGATCTAAATGCTACAGGAGCGGAAGGTGTCGGCCCTTCACCGGTATGCAGGTTTGGTGACAGGCGCATCAGCGCCGCCGACACCTTCATCGATCCGATTCGCAACGCATCCAACTTTACGATCATGGCAGACGTACACGTGGATAGAGTACTCATCTCGAACGAACGAGCCTATGCAATTGTTCTGGCGACTGGTGACCAGATACGAGCATCGCAGGAGATTATTATTTGTGCTGGTGCAATCTTTGCGCCGGCTATCTTGCAACGCTCGGGCATTGGTCCAGCAAGCCTATCGCGGTCGCTTCAAATACCAGTAACGCGCGACCTCCCAGTTGGTCAAAATCTGTCAGATCATCCTTGCATTCCTGTAGTCGCGAGACCGAGGAGTGGTGCATACTTAGATACAGACTACTCATTGCAGTGGCAAGCTCGGTGGTCGTCTTCACAGCATCCAAGAGCTATTGACCTGCAGATGGTCTGCTTCAGTTATCTCTTCGTTACAGCGGATCCTGCAAATCAGACAAAAGGCTTAGCAGGAACTGCGACTGGACATGTCGCCGGCATAGGGTGCAACGTGAATAAGCCAACATCAATCGGAACGGTGGCTATACGGACCAAGAATGCGCACGATCAACCTGATGTCAGTCCGAATTATCTACAAACTCGAACAGATCAGTGCGTGGCCCGAGAGGTCGTCAGGCAGGCGTATCAGGTCATCACAAGTTCTGCAATGCGAGAGGTCGTTGAAGAACCATTGATACTGACTGAAGCTATCGTGTCAGATGATGCCCTTCTGGATGAATGGATCCAATCACAGTACTCATCAACATATCACTTCTCTGGGACATGCAGAATGGCCAGCCCCAAGAAAGGGGGAGTCGTCGATCAGAGTGGTAGAGTATATGGAGTACGTGGTTTGAGGGTTGCTGATGCAAGTATCATTCCGACAATACCTGCGAGTAACACGATGTGGACTACAATGATGTTTGCTGATCGAATAGGATGCAGTGTTAGAGATGCCAAGGATGTGAGGCCTTGTAGGGTTTCGAGCCGACTATGATGACGAGGTGGGTAGGCCGTGGTAGTCAAGAAGCCATGTTGTGTATTGTGAATCAAAAAAGGAAGAATTTAAGTAGCTTGTCTTTCATTGCCTGAAAAGCAATTAGCGACTTACTATTCAGTACCTAAAGCTTGAATGCACGATTTTCAGAGGCAGCTAGGTCGTGCTAGCAGAATCTGGCCGGTTTTCATCATGATTGATTAAGGAAGACTGCTATTAGCATAGACACGTTAGTTATGCGACTTAGCGAGGCAGTGCCTGGAGATCTCGCATCTCCAAGCTTTGTTCAATTCTGCGATTACCCACCAGCTCGCCCAAAGCACAACAAGCTCTCCGTCCCGCGTAAGTCTTCAAAACCGGTCATTCCTGTCACACCCGCCGAAAAGTGCATCTTGGTCATCAATTTTCTTCTCTGACCTCATCTAGCTTTGCATCGTATTTTATGCCAGCCAACTCTCTTGCTTTATCCATCCATTGCAGAACTCTCAAGCTTTCTTCCACTCCGATGGCCTGAGCTTTCTTGTCATGGACTGCTTTTGCAACAACATCAGCTTGATACCAGATGCCCCAGCCTTCTGCCGGTTTCTTAATGATCTCATCCTTTTCTGTTCCGTCTTCATTGACGTACTGATTACCGTACCACTGTACATGCAACTCTTCAGGCCGTATCACTGGAAACGGAATTGTAATACAAGCTTCAGTAGCGTCTATCCTCACAGCAGGTACAGGCTTCTTCGCCTTAAGGCGTACGTAAAATGGTGGTTTAGTTGACCCTCCGAGCGTCATGCTCGTCGAAACGATAGCAGTTGCATTCTTGTTAGCAAGGACAATGGTGTTGATGTCGTCTACTTCGTTAGGCCTTCCAGAAACACTTTGCGAACTGGCGTGGACAACTTTAGTATCGGACGTTCCGTTGAGTGCAAGATCAACCCATGTCAAAGCATAGACACCTTGATCGAGCAACGAGCCCGCTCCGGCGGCCTTATCCAAGAACCTCGAACTGTTTGGCATGTCTGGACTGACTATAGGGAAAGAAAAGTCCGAAAAGACACGTCTGACCTCTCCAATTCGTGGTAACAATTGTTCTTTAAAGTATTGTGTTGCAGGAAGATAGCGAGTCCACATTGCTTCCATGAGGACCACCTTGTGCTTTGCTGCCAACTTCATACAATGTCGAAATTGAGAAGCGTTCATGGTTGCTGGTTTTTCGACGAGCACATTTCGCTTGCATGAAAGAGCCTGCAGCGTCTCTTCATAGTGCAACGGATGTGGTGTTGAGATGTACACAATATCAAAGTCGGCTTGTTCGAGCATTGTCTCCCACGAGTTGTAAATCACCACATTCTCGGCGTTAGGGATTCTGTTTTCGGCGAACCAGTTCTTCGCTCGTTCCTCGGTACCTCTAGTACTGATTGCCACCAGCTGGTGATTGAACTGAGAGCTTTCGCGTCCGAGCAAGTCTTGGAAGAATGTTGACGCAATAGTGGACAAGGACAGAGCTGCCCAGCGACAAGTTGGTCTTCCAGTCATCTTGGCGAGGTTTGCTGATAGGCTCTCAAGTGGCAGAGTGTATACAGATACCCCTTGTGTGATGACAGACCTTTCGGAACTTCCAGATGGTCAAGGTACTTCGAAACAGTTTCCAAGAGGGTAGATGGATTGTGGTGCCGGTATGTAACGACCAGAACAGTTTGGGTAGAGCAGCCTGTGTACATCAAGACGGATAAGATCGGCCATTCTCTTTATGAAACTCGATATCATGAACGTTATTGTAGCTTCACCAGTAGTCTTAGAAGTAACGGACTCTCACACTTGGAAAAGTCATCGAATGGCAGCAAATCAAGGAAGAGCTGTTCACCCCATAACATGTCTGTTCCCGAATCTCATTGATCAGACATACTTATTCCTAGCGCCATTGTCCATATCCCGTCAAATGTCAATCATTGTGTATATGTCTGGACTTGTCGTCAAGGCAATGGGCAGAACGGCAGAAAAGTTCCGGCCACAACTACTGACATGTCTTGGATTGACCACAATTGGTAGGCACTACTTGACCAGGGTTGCAACGTTCGCTGAATTGGTGATACAGTAGAACGGCACGGCTAAACGGTTCATACAGCACTTGCGCGAACTTCCTGCTGTCGAAGCTTAGGCGGATCGGCTCGATATCCCATTGGTTCAATAATAAAGTAGGCTTTTGCTCTCAAAAGTAAGGGAAATATAATTCCACCAGACTGGTTGTCAGACATCGTTGTGTGGGCTATCAAGGGAGTTTGCTCGGGTATACCTAGGTACTTCAAAACGCCGCGTTCACACGTGGTCGTGATGATCATGGATCGTCCGTTGTGGCAATCTGTATGTTCTCAGAACGAGACTTGATCTGTGGCGAGTGCAGCCAACGTCAGCAGAGTGCTTGAACAATAATGGAAAGTTATGCTTCTGGTCACAGGCTTTCGGGGTTGAAGAAACATTCACCTTCAAAGTAAGAACAGCATAGACACGAGAGTTGTACACACAAACATGGACATGGTATGAGAACCATGACGCAGCAGTATGCGAACTAACACAAACATAGTACGATCTGAAAGGGAAAGTTGCGGTCATCACAGGGGCTGCTCGTGGTCTTGGCCTCGCTTTTGCTGAGGCTTTGGCAACTGCAGGCTGCGATGTCGCTGGACTGGATATACAGTCACAGCCCTCAATTGCGCTGCATGATCTAGGGATTTATCACAAAATTCGTGTGAAGTACTATCAGGTTGATGTTACGTCCGAGACGAATGTAGGAGAAATTGTGTCACAGGTTGTGCAAGACTTTGGCAAGATTGACATCAATATCAACGCTGCTGGGGTTGTCGAAGACCAACCGTTTCTTACAACCACGCTCAAGAACATTGAGAAGACCTTTGCTGTAAACTTCACCGGCTCGTTTCTTGTGGCTCAAGCATGCGCAAAGACCATGGTAGAACGTTATAAGAAACAGAACGATCACCACCCCGCAACGCATGCAAGGACTGGAAGCATCATTTTCATCGCCAGTATCGCAACATATATGGCTAGCTCAGCTCAGCAAATCTCATGCTATACTGCCTCAAAAGCTGCTGTCCGAGGATTGGTGAAGCCTGCCGCAATGGAATTGAGCAAGTATGGTATTCGAGTGAATAGCTTGAGTCCTGGATACACTATGACAGACATGATGCGTGGTCTGCAGTCCGAGCAACCTGATTTAGTGAAGCAATTCGAACGAGAGACGTTGTTTGGACGAATAGGACTACCTCAAGAGCTCCAGGGAGCAATCTTATGGCTATGTGCTGATCGTGCGAGTGGTTGGTACACCGGGCAAGACTTGCTTATAGATGGGGGCGCAACATCATGGAAGCATCCAGCTGTCCTCAGTTGAGCTGGTAGAAATCGTACAAATTACAGGAATTCTGGAATGAAGCTCCAATCAAATATTGACATGCAAATGGCGACTCGACCATGCCAGCGTTCACGTCGTTGCGTTAATGGCCTCTTGCATCAGCCGTAGGTGACAGATAGAGGACTCTTGCAAGCCTAAGATGCCTGGCGACGCCTAAAACTAGGTTCTTTGATGCCTAAATATTTAGCGATCAAAATTGCAAGCACGCAGGCTGTGGTTGACAGGGAAATCGGGTGAGGATGTTAACGCCAGGTCTTGAATTGTTGTTGACAACAAGGCTCACTTATTTGGGTGCACAAGGTAGTTGTAGAAGCTTGGAGAAGAGAAGATGCGGAACGAACTGTTTGGCAGTATATAAGTTGATTCATGTCGTCCTGGCAGATTATATCTAAGCTAGTCCCTACGTAGAGTGTTTTGGGCGAATTGATCCTGACTTGATCGCCTCCGTTACAACGAATCAACCTTCTCCTTTGACAGCTCCATGTGATCTGTGTCCAGGCTCGACTTGGTCAAACCAGTTTCGTGATCGACCGAAACTCTTCTTGGATCAAGATAAGCTTCACCATTGACCTCATCAAGCAACTTTCTGGCGGCGACCGCAACATTTCCACCAGCTGCTTCGATACGACGATCATACTCTAACATGTTGGCCTTCACCAGAACACTATCGCTTGCAAAGAGGAGATCAATTTCCTCAAGACTTCTCCGAGCAGTTTCTGGGTAGAACAAGTAAATAATCGGCATGACGACGAAGTTCATACAGCCGAAGAAAATGAATGACCACCAACCAATGTTGTCGAGCATGATTGGGATGACGAAAGTCGTAGTGCCACAACCAATAGCCCATCCCAAGATAGTGTAGGAATATCCCTTAGCTCGAACTTCTTGTGGCCAGATCTCTGTTCCGTAAATCCAGCAAGGGACAATGTTGAACATGCAGAAGAAGAAGACGAAGGTGAAGGTGAATGCAGAGGCAGCTGTTCCGAGAGTTTGTGACTCCCCTGGGTTTGAAGCGACTCGATCTTGTGATGTCTTGATAAGAGCTGCAACAAGGAACAATGAGATACCTTGAATAACGAATGAGACTTGAAGAGACTTCATTCGTCCAATTCGATCGATGACCAGTGCTGCTGCTGCTGTACCAATGACACCAAAAGTGTTCAGGAGTCCGGACATCCATGAAGCTTTGTAGTCACTGAAACCAGCGAGCTCAAATAGTTTTGCTGCCCAAGAGACCATGACCAGGATACCAGTCCACTGCTGAATTTGCTGAAGTACAAGTCCCAGGACCGCACGACGTCCGAGGTGGAGTTTGCCGGAGTAGCGGCCAGCAAGGGTGATATTGAGGTAGTTGTTTCGCTTGTGGTATGATGCTTCAACGATCGCTTCGAGTTGTTCGATTTCTTCGTGAATGGCAGGATCGTTGACCTGCTTGTCACCTCTGATCTTGCACAGAATATCAATAGCATCTTCTCTTCGGTGGTTTGCCATAAGCCATCTGGGTGATTCTAGCACAGTTAGATTTGGTTACGCTGATTAAAGGATTCCACTCACCAGGAACGAAGAAGATTGCAGAGGCAACTATGAGCATGGGAATACACATAAACCCAAGCGGGAACCGCCATCGAAACTCGATGTTGCTGTTACGGATGCCAAAGTTGATCCAATTCGCAAGGAATATGCCCAGAAAATTGGCGATGAACACTAGCGAGAACGTTGCGCCTCGATCGTGTGCTTCTGAAAGTTCCGAAACCCACGACGGGATCAACACGTTGACAAAGCCTATGCCAAGACCGGAGATGACTCTTGCACAGATGAACATGTTGGAATTGATTGAGCCGCACTGGAGGGCAGATCCGATCAATGACAGAATAGCACCAACAAATGCTCCTTTCTTCCGACCGTATTTGTCACCAACCCAGCCACCGATGAAGCCGCCGAACATAGCTCCTAGGTAATAAGCTGCAGCAAGACCACCTTGTTTTGTTGATCGAGTGACCGTGCTACCAGTACCAATGTCGGACATAGCTATGAAACCAGGAGTGCCAGATACAGCGCCATAGACTCCCTGGTTGTAGCCTTCATAGATCAATGCGATCGCGCTGAAAATATTGAGGAGTAAAAGAACACCTTTGCCCGGCAAGGCACGCCAAGGTTGGAAGACCATTGTTACCTGGTAGTTGGGAAGTTCTCGGCGAGGTCTGTTCGACTATGCTGCCTAAGCCTGGTGAATTATGAAAAGAAGTCATCGTGCTTGTTGGCGGCACTGCGTCAGGTTTATAGCAATGCTCACAAGGTGTTTTGTCACCTAGTCTTACCCCAGATCCAATCTAGATCGCGTGGTCGAACGTGGGGACTGTTCCTAAGCTGGCTCACGAACGCCCTGGTTTCGCATTTCGAGCTGATGTGGAGGAGGAGATTCTTCTGTTGCGTGGGTATGACGTCTCCGCAACTGGGTCAACCATGCTGAGCTTCGGTTAAACGACCTCTGTTAAACGGCACGGCTCGTGGTTGTGAGGAAAGCAGCATTTACGATCAATTGTGCTATAGTGCCTCAATCTCGACCATCGCGATTTCTGCCGAACGTCGCTGTTTCACCATGGACGGCCATCGTCCAGGGCAGGAGCGAAGATCTCAGAACATTGCATACTTGGGCTCAAGCCTCGACTCCGAGAAGTATATTGAAGGTCTCTGTACTCTCGGACGACTGGTTAGTAATTCTGTCATAGAGGAATTCCTCACAGCAGCAGACAGTACATTGGCAATATCTGAATAAGCGTCTGCTAACCATGGTCCACGCGTACACAAATGGCGAGGTCAATGGACTCACAAATGGCCATCATCATGGTGGTTTAGACCTCACGGTGCTTGGTCTGAATTCAGGGACCTCGATGGATGGAATTGATTGTGCACTATGTCGGTTTCGCCAGGAAACGCCGTCGTCGCCTATGTCTTTTGAACTTTTGAAGTATGACGAAGTCTCACTCGAGCCGAAGATCAAGAAAAGGGTAATGAAAATGATCTTGCACAACGAAACCACGCCAGAAGAGCTCTCCGAAGTCAATGTTCTCCTTGGCGAAACGTTTGCAGCTGCAGTCGAGCAATTTACACAGAAATACAACATATCCAAGCACCAGATCGATGTGATTGGCTCTCATGGTCAGACAATATGGCTGCTCAGTATGCCTGAGGTGGGTCAGACCAAATCGGCCTTGACCATGGCTGAAGGTGCTTTCATTGCATCGAGGACTGGTATCACATCTGTCACAGATTTCAGAGTCTCGGATCAGGCTGCAGGCAGGCAAGGGGCACCTCTCATTGCTTTCTTTGACTCCCTGGTGCTTCATCATCCAACAAAATTGAGAGCCTGTCAGAATATTGGTGGAATTGCGAACGTGTGCTTTATTCCACCAGACAAGGATGGTAAATTGAATCCAGAGTTCTTCGATTTTGACACTGGCCCTGGTAATGTCTTTATTGATGCTGCTGTACGATACTTCACGAATGGTGAGCGAGAGTATGACAGAAATGGGGAGATGGGTGCAGCTGGAACTGTTGATCGGCAGATGGTTGACGAATTCCTTACCACACATCCATACTTCAGAAAAGATCCTCCAAAAACTACAGGTCGTGAAGTCTTCCGGGACACGATAGCTCACGAGTTGATCAGGACAGGTGAAGGAAGAGGCTTGTCGCCTAACGATACTGTTGCAACCATCACCCGGATTACCGCTCAGGCCATTGTTGAGCACTATCGTCGTTTCATGCCAACACAGTATGGTCCGCTCGAAGAGATTTTCATGTGTGGAGGCGGTGCCAAAAATCCGAACATCACCAAATACATGCAATCAGCCTTTCCAGATACCCGTATTGTCATGCTTGACGAGGCTGGTATTCCTGCTGATGCAAAAGAGGCGATCACTTTTGCGTGGCAGGGTATGGAAGCAGTTGTCGGCAGAAGCATACCAGTACCCAGTGTTGTGGAAACGGACAGACAGTTCGTGCTGGGCAAGATCAGTCCAGGCGAGAATTATCGCAAGGTCTTGAGACATGGCATGGAGTTCGGAGCAGATCAAGATCATCTGCAGCCCGTCACAGAAATGGTGAACATTGTTTCTGGTAAGGTCTTTGATAATAAATGGTGAATGCGTTCTGGAATCAGAGCAGGTCAAAATGTGGCCGTCGCATCACCTGCTATATCAGGACTTAGGCGTTCGAGTTAAGCTCGTCGCTCCAAGACCTTAGGCCTCTAGGCTTAAGCGATCCCAGTGCACGGGCCTAGCTTCGGGAAACTCGTTAGAGGTGCTCGAGTCATTGATGACCATTCCTTCAACGAATGCTTTATCTGTTGATTTGTTATTCAATGCCATCTGATGGCTAAAGGCGAAGATTCATGCCAGAGAGGCCCTGAGCTGGACAAAGCAGCAGAAATAGCACGAACAGTGCACACCAACAAATCTTGCGTTACAACAGAGTGGTGGATAATCTTAATCAAATAAAAAGGGTGTCCTTGCATCGTGACATGGATAGGTGCTGTTGGCTATACATTGCGGACTCAATGTCGCTCCTGCCTCTTCCTAAGTCTTCGCCTTTCGAGATATATCTGATCAATGTCATTGAGTGGTGAAACTATCATAGACAGATCTTGAGACGCTGCTATCGGTGTTGGACCAGTCACTTTGATTGAGGAGAATTGGGCAATGGTTTCGTCTATTTGCAGATTCAGATGCTTATCTATACCAGAAGCATCAGTGCGCAGGTGGAGAGGTGCGACCGGATCAGGACGTCGGTACGGGAGGTATTGTTGCTGCTCCGTGGTTGGAGACTGGTACTCCGGAGGAGAGTCAAGATAGCTAGGTGGAAGAGCAGAAGCAAATGCAACTCGCATGGCCATCTCTGGATCGCTTTTCTGCTGCACTTCGATCCTCATTTCCTCCAAACGGGCAGCGGCGGATCTTCTTCGAATTGTCTTCAGGAAGAGCTCATCTGGCGGATCGATGAAGGGTGTCGTCCTCGCACGTGGTTGTGAAGGTCTGCTTTGTGGCCAGCTAGATGTCTTGCTTGGTGGTGCTTGTGATCCTGTCCTGCCGAAAGTATACTCGTGCATTATGGTATCGGGCACATGCGACTGACGCTTGCTGTACAGTCCGCCATGTTGCTGGACTTGATATTGAGTGGAGCTACCACTGTACTGGTCTGTAAGTATTGATGCTGATTTACTGTGTTTCAGCTTTTTATCGAACAACACTGATAGGCGATTCGATGGCATTCTTCGACGTCGCAATATGGTATCCTAAAGTAACAGTGGCGTTGTAGATGAGCATGATTCACTGAGGCTGTGTTGCTAAGCACTAGCTCTCCATGCTGATAGTCAGACGATTACGTGTATTTCAGCAATACCGTGCATCCTTATATTCGAGTGTAGTCTGTCGAGGACTGCCCTCAATCATATACTCACGATACATGCGGCACCATCCTCGTATCTCCACCACCACTATTAGCGAGTTGCTTTTTGCGATAAGTCTAATTCAGGTTGCAGGATACTCAAGGTGCATAGCGTATGGGGCCAAAATGGAAGCCACTGTATATTTATGCTCTTACTGTGCATTATGTTAGTGCACCGCCTACTTCACGGAATTCCCAGCAGATAGAGATCACGCGACCATGCTCTTGTCGTCGCGCTGTTGCTCGCATTGTCAAGTCGCGTCGCATCCCGGGTTTCGATGTAGCAAGACGCGCGACACGACCAGAAATTTCGATCTCGCAGACAACATACCGCATACAGCACGTCGCAACATCTACCTCAATTAGCCGTCTATCTTGTACAAGCTTCTAATCTCGCTGTAGGATCTGTGAACGGAGCAAAGTTCCTCCTAGGCAGTCCTCTGATGTCCTAGCGGCGACATCGTTCAAGTATTATCATGAGAGAAATCCGACAGCCTTTACAAGCGTCTTGAAAAGAAATCGATATTGACTACTTGTAATTGCAGGGTTGTCGAGGCTGGCCACGGTGTTAAGAAGGAACATGAACCATGTCACGAAGTATGGCGCGGCGCAAGCTAAGGCATGATTGGGGGCCAACATAGGCGCGCAATTCCACTACTATTGTCGTGCCTTGCGTCGCGTACGATCCAACTTCGTTCAGTAACTCCAAGATAGGATTTCGCTAGAGTTGTGCTGTGAAGTGCTGACACTCCTAAGAAGCGCATTTGACCGAAAAGCTATGGATTTGGTCTGACTCGCGTGGGATGCGAAGCGCCGAGGACAAACTTGTGTGCCAGTATTTGTCACGAACACATTTTCAAGAATCAATAACATTATTGCGTTTGATATCTCCCAAAACTATTTGCTGCCACCACGCTCACATGTGACGAATCATTCCAGACCCAAACTGTGTTTATACAGTAGTGCTGTCAAGTGTCAAGCCCCAATAGTTCTGAAGAGCATCGAAAAGGTAAGATCGCTTATGCGAGAATGGCAGCAATAGCAGCAGCACCCACGATGAATGAGCCAGCCTTGACGTTAGATGCGGCACCAGTGTATGTAGCAATGGCTCCCTTTCCAGAAGTGGTAGCAGCTCTGCACTTGTATTAGCTAATGGTCTATTTCAGCTTCTTGATTCAACTTACGGAGTCTGGACACCGGAGGCACCGGAGGCAGAGTTCCATGCAGACCAGCTACCAGTGCCGGTGGCAGCAGCTGGAGAGGTGCTGGAGGCGACTGGGGTCTTGGAGGTGACGACGCTGGAGAGGGAGTACGAGTAGTAGCACCAGTCCGATGGAGGTGCACCTGTTTCAGGATTAGCTTAATATTCATGTAATACACTAAGTGTGCTTACCAGTCCACTGAGCAGCGAGCGAACTCAGAACAGAGGTTGGGAGCTGAGAGAACCAAGCTGGAGGAGCAGTTGCAGTGTATGCTGGGCAAGCACCAGTTTGGCTGGCTGGCTTGCTTGAGATGCTGGCAGAGCCGGAAGAGGCACCGTTCCAGTTGCTCCATGTGCCGGTGCTCGAAATTGTCACGGTGTTTGTGATGGTTGAGGTCTTGGTGATGACGGATGTAGAGCAGACTGGGCCAGCACCGTATGTTACAGTCGAGCAGGAAGAGGTAATTGGGTATCCTGCAGTCTCGATGTGGTAGGTTGAGCAGCTGCTAGAGGTGGTCAAAGCTGGAGTGTAGCAGCTTGTGCTGGTGCTGGTAATAACAGTGACGGTGGTAGTCTTTCCATTGCCATTGCCATTTCCGTTACCGTTGCCATTGTTCCAGTCGTTCCATCCGGCTGAGCTGGTTGTGCTTGGTTTAGCTGGATCCCAATCGGCCCATGAGCTGGAAGAGACCTTCGAGCTGGATGAGGTAGTTGGCTTGGCTGGATCCCAGTCGGCCCAGCTGGTTGATGGCTTGCTTGGATCCCAGTCGGCCCATGAGCTGGAAGAGACCTTGGAGGAAGTCGAGCTAGTGGTTGGCTTAGCTGGATCCCAATCAGCCCAGCTTGAGCTTGAAACCGAGCTTGATGATGAAGAAGTTGGGTCGGCCCACTGCTCCCATTCGGCGCCGTTGCCGTTGCCGTTGTTGTATGGGCAGTTGGTGTGGGTAGGAGCGCATGAAGTGATCGTAACCTCCTCTGTGGCTGTAATGGTTGTGGTACCGCCTGCTGCGGCAACGGCGACAAGGCCGGCGAAAGCGAAGGAACGCATGTTGATTATTGATTTCTTGAAAATTAGGCTCGAAGGTAGCCGGACGGCGAATTAGTCGTTAGACGGTAAAGAACGAATGTGTTGAGCTGGACTCGAAAGAGTGGACGACCGAAGTCAAAGGTGTGGTATGTTCGTCTGGCGTTCGCAACAAGCAAGAAAGAGTGAGAGACGAACAGCAGTCCATGACTTCTTGTATGGTACCTCTGACTGCCCCATTCTGGACACTCAGCGCCTCAGACGGCGTAAGATTGCTTCTCGTAAAATTGGACATTTGCTTGGTAGCACCTCTTTTGGAAAAGGAGGCAGACGATGGCGTTCCGCAGAAGCAGGGGCAGACCCAATCATAAGCTTTATTGGAAGACATCGGCTCCAACTCACGTCTAAATTGTGAGCTAGGCACAAGAACGTGGAAGTCGTGTGTCTCCAGTCGGCTTTTATAATAGGAGAAAGCTATTGCTTCAGCTGCACTCGACTCGCGAAACGTTGATTGAATGAGCTTGGCATACGCATCTGGGCGCTGCGACTCGGAAGCGACGTGAGGACTCGAGAAGCTTCAGGTCGCCTCAAACGCTGCAAGCAGTTGTAAGACGGATATTGTGGTCCGTTCCCAAAATCATCGAAGTTACCCGGTAATAACAGCGAGAATTCTCATCGGCTGCGAAGGATACTTACCTGCGAGACAGGTAGGTAGGACAGTCTAGTAGATGCGCGCTTTACTCAGTGTGCATTGATAAAAAGCTCCATTCTCGATATACCGTCGCCAGCATTGTTGTTCCTGGCCATGAAGTCATTGAAGAGTACTCACCATTCAATTCAAGGCGTCGAGAGGTTCTGTAACTAAGCTTCAGCCGTTCTTCCTTCCAAGAATGCCAAGCTGGAGCAACGAGATTGCTGTCTTGCTCTCGTTCCAGGACCCGGCCACCCAAAGCCGATAGCCTGAGAGCAAGCAGGCTTTGATGCCTTACAACATACAGCATCAATAGGCGCGACCGCTTTCCCGATTGCGACACATCATCACAACTCTACCTGGCTGCTATTTAAGAAGTTATGCACCTCGGGTCCAGCTTGCTGAAGGTCTCATGGTGAATACACAGTGCAATATTTGACCGTGTTGGTAAGTGTTCGAAAGCGTGGCCCGCTTGAAAGTCATGACTACTTAAAGGTGTACCTGCGGCAGGTATTCTCGTCTTTCTTCCACTTAACAATGGCCGCAGCTCAGCTTCTGCGAACACCTTCTATTTCTTAGGCCCTTTGCCTGATGACCTCATTCGTTGAGAAGACCTAAGCACGTTGTTCCTAGAGATCAATCATTACGCCGAGATATGGGACAAAATGGTCTAAGACTGATTTTGCATGCTAGCACCAGTTACCTTTTGGTAATTGTCCTCTGACACTCCGTCCCACCAGGCCTTATTATAATACTCGTCGATTCTGGTGATTCCATGGACCGGATCAATTTCCATGACGAAACAGACGTGATTTACAAAGTCCTTGCCATTGGCCTTGACAGCAACCACGCCGTTCGGCCGAACGATATCATTTCTACAATTGCCGACCCAAATCGCCTCAACAACGGCGCCAGTCTTCGTTACGTGCAGTTCCTGTGGCCGATTAGTATGGAATAAGCTAGGAAACCAACCTTGCGGGTCCAGAACCTACCTTCAAGCGTGTCTCAAAAGGTTGATTGCAGTGGTTGAACGCTTTCCGCAAACCAAGAACAGCGGCGTGTCCCGTCCTCTGAATATGAAAGGCATGGTCTATCCACGCGATGTCTTGATTGCATACCGACTGGATGCTTTTCTGTGCTTCATTGTCGTCGAGTGGCTGCGAGAATTCCGTGACGAATTTCTCTACAATTCTCGTGACCTGCTCGTTGCGGTCGTCAGACATGTTTAAGTGAGCTTATCGCTCAGCAGACGGTAACTCCCAATTTCGAGGGCCCAACAGATCGACCTAGGATGACAATGCTGCTGCTATGCACTTGGTCGTGCAGCACAAATGGATAAGTGTTGTTGTTGAAGAAGAAGAGACAGATGGCTAATATTCAGCTTGAAATCGGTCATTAGCAAGAGATATATATACGAGCATGATGCACGGTAGGTGCTCCCCGTCAAGCCTTACATCAAACCTGTCTGTCAACATTCTCGGTATAAGATATCTGGACCCATCAATGGCTCCTTTGGTGACGGTTGCCACGAACAGCCTCGGTCGACGACTTCATCCAGCTAAACAATGGTTCAGGCCTCTCATATGCTGTTGCCGATTGTCTGCATGTGCAACCTGTGTTCGTTGATTTCAAGAGACATGTCGCTGCTATATCGAACGGTCTGTAAGCAGTCTGGAAGCAAGATCCAGTAAGGTACCGCTGATGCACGAAACTGGGTTCGCGTCTTTAGCCCCCACAACGCCCGATTCTGCATCCTTATGGAGCATGTCGTTCCCCTAATAGAGAATTTTGGCACCCTTTTATCTGACCTATATAGCGAACAATTGGACAACATTTGCAGGCAGTCTGGAAAAAAGATGCATACTGCTTGTGCCAATCGTATCAAAGTCTACCGAGACGAACTTGAAACAAGCTTCACTGGTCCAACGACCCAAATTTTATCCGAGAGCAATGCCGCCATGAATTCCGGTGTCTACAGGCGCACTACTCGATCAGAATGATCATAGATCTAGGCCGCCTGCTCTGTCTAGTGCAAGGCCTTACGCTCACTACAAAATCCACCCTCGGCACATATGAACGATTTGAGGCTACGATGAAACGTGTCCTGAGCTTGAAGATGCGTGTTCGACAACAAGAGCTGTAAACGCCTAAGCAGATGATAGGCAGGAGCTCGACCAGAATATGCAACCAGGTACAGGCGACCCAAACAACCTCACGGCGTGGTGACGGGGTTCATTCTCTGCATACAACAGCCATGCCACTCACACTGTACAACATAGTAAGCCGCGAGCCATGTGCAACATGGTCGCCAAATGTCTGGAAACTCAATTCTGACTCAATCATGACAGTTGGACTATCAGAAACAATGGGTTAAAATTGCGGAGGTAGAGTCTGAGCTTACGAAGGTCTCAGCACCTACCAGCACGAGCCCGGCATATACTATGCCGGCCATAATATTCAATGAGCTGCCTGTAATGATAGGCAGCCGACTCGTTGCCCAAGAGATCTGTAGTCGTTGGCCGAATCCAATCATTGTGCAAAGCAATGATTGACTTGAGTGCTCGACATACTTACGTTGCAACTTCACCGTATCGTCTCCAAAATGTACCTGCTACTCGTTCCGGGGCGCGTTTTAAATCAGATCAGCCACGGCGCAAACCCATTCGGCTCGGGTAGGGATGCCTTTGACAGATTTAGCAGCTCTAATAATAGGGAGCAAATCTGGGAAGAAGCTCGTCCAATACTCGGAAAGGTAATAGTCCTAATGAGCGTAGAACTAGACGTGCCTTTCTTCGATGGCAGCCAACGCAGCTATATGGCTTTCGTCTGGGCTAACTTCTTGATGTACATGCGCAGGATCGGCAGAGATGTATTCCAGCCACTACTGAGTGTTTCCGGCAATGGTCACGCTCACGAGGCCTTGCTTCATGCTCTGGCACCTTGTCAAAGCGTGATACTCTGTAGTGACGACGATTTAAGCGTGACAGAGTGTGAATCTCTGGAGCATAATGGACACTCGCGACAGTCTGCGAAGCGGTTCAGAAGTGCGATTGTACTGAATAAAGCTTATCAGTATTATTGTCAGATCTCGGAAACATTAGCTCGGTCCCAGTACCACCAGATGCTCCATTTCTCCTCGTCACGCGAGTTTAAGACATTTTCTTCAACCCATGAAATACATGTCTGGTGGTTAGATAGTTCAGCGACTGCAGTTGTGAATTGCGTATAATTGTTAGCACAGCACATGCGTGACACAGAGCGGAACGTTACGCCAGTGCATTTTTGTGGCAAAAACGTTAGTGGAGATGATTTTCTCGAGCTTGACCACATTCGAGGTGCCAAGGACCGATCCGCAAAGCATGCTGTCATGCTATTGTGCAGTGAGACATCGCTTTCTCGTAGGACGGACGGCACATTCCCAGAGCTCAGTCAAATGTACTCGCGAAAATCGATATGCAGCATGCTTGCGTAGTCGATGCTGTTATACCGATTGCTGCACAAGCGTTATGCGCATTGCTGATGGGTCCAGGTACTGACATGCAGGGATATCACAATTACGCCTACACGTCATCAAATCAACTTGCCGACTGGTTCTACAGATCGCTTGGAAGAGAGTGACAAGGAATACTCGTCAAAAATTTCAAGTATTGATCTCACACCCGCATTGGCGTCGATAGCACGACCGCATGTCAAGTCCGGCAGTTCATGATTTGCTGAAAAGCTCGACAGCGGATGGAAATTCCGCTAGGCGTAGGTTTTCCACCACGGATTTCAGGTAGCTTCTGTGGAACCTCGACAAGCACTTGAGAAAGCTGTCCGAGCATCGCTCTTGGCTCGAAAGGTCTGGGGTGTGAATGCTGCCCATGGATGGCGAACGGTCGTGATGATGCTAGCATTTCTCTGCAGCGGCGAAATAGCTGTGTGAGGTCACCGAATCGTACAAGGCCCAGCAGCTCGTCCTGCTACAAAATGACTTGAGTTCCGGGTTCCTGGCTTCAACCTTATTGTTCGCAAACTCTCACAGTCAAGCTAAGTACAATCATGTACTCTCACGCCTCAATCGTCGTCGCTTTGGGCGCACTCGCTGTCGCAGCTCCGGCTCCTCAGCTGCCAACTTTCTCCGCTGCCACTGCACCCATTGCTCCAGTGCGAAGTTCTCAAGTCACAGGAGCTACCTCGCATGGCCCATACAGCGGTACACCAACCACGGTTGGTGCTTTGACCAAGCCGACGTTGATGGCAACCATCCCTCACCTGCCAGCACCATCGCCATCCTACATCAACAACAATGGGTTACTCCAGGCGCCAAACGAGCCTGTAGCATATCAGCCAGCTGGCGGTATCAAGACAAATGGCACTGAGCCATACTACCACCCACTGAGTGACTTCGACTATGAGTCATTCACTCTGGCTCTCTACCAGGAATGGATTGAGCTCGACCTCTTCCACAACGGTCTTGCAAGATTCTCAGTCGCAGAATTCGAGGCCGCTGGCTTGACCGCAGAGGACAGATACCTCATCGAGTTCATGGCTAACCAGGAAGTTGGTCACTCGACCTTGCTCTCCAACATTCTCGGTGCTGCTGCGCCACCACAGTGCACGTACAACTACCCATTCACCACTGTGCGGGAGTTCTTGGACTTCAACCAGCGACTCACTCGATTTGGTGAATCCGGTGTCTATGGCTTCCTTGGCCACCTTGACTCTCAGGATGCTGCCACTCTTCTGTTGCAGTCTATTACTACTGAAGCTCGACAGCAGATGGCATTCAGACAAATGACTGGTCTCTTCCCAATGCCTGTCTGGTTTGAGGTTGGTATTCCTCAATCATGGGCGTGGACTCTGTTGGCACCATACATCAGCTCGTGCCCAGCCAACACCACAAGATTGGCATGGCAAAACTTCCCAACGCTCCGAATTCTCGATAACCCAAACACCAACGCCATCAACCCTCAGATCAATGCCAATGCCAGCTACAACGCTCTCAACGGTTCCGACCCATCACCATCAACTGTCCTTGGCAACAACTACTGCGTCAATGCCACCGCGACTGGCGAAGACTGCAGCGCAGCTATCTCGCGTAACCGAACAAACCCATTGTCCTACCCAGGTCGACCAATCTACCTCTCGTGGGGCAACGCAGGAGAGCCCATCGGCCCCAACAAGTCATATGTCACTGCACGATCGCCAGTCGCTGATGCTCCGCGATACGCCATGTTTGTTAACCAGTTGAATGCTACCTACGTTCCTCTGCAGAACATTTCTGGTAACAGCGCCGTTGCGATCCAACCGAACACTAGCACTTTCGCTGGAGACCCAACCATCAATGGCACATCATTCATTGCCATCACATCGCAGAATCTGTACGTCACACCATACAATCTCTCGATGATCAACCCATACGTGTATGCTGGTCCAGCTCTGTACTCGTCCGGTTAAAGAAGACACGCAGTTGTAACGAAATTGATACCCATAATGAGGATACATGTCGTCCTTACATCATAGCTAGAAGTCAGCCATGTATATACACCTGAAGATAATCATATAATGAATAATGTTCATATTATATACTCACAAGCAGATTTTTCGTACATCTTCATATCTTGTATATCGATGAGCTTGTAATTGGCACGGCCTTTCCAGGTCATGAGAACGGTAGCACGGATGGATGCGTCGCGTCTATGACACGCTACTGGTAGTGCTAGCACAGCTCCACAACGTCAAGCTACTACTGCCCTCCAGTTTCGTTCTGTCCGTTCGAGTAACTTCTATTTCACCTCAGTAGTGATATGATCCAGCGCAGCTGAAATATCGCAGCAAATACGCCGACTGAGCTGCTACCACAACGAAATGCTAAGATCGTGGTGTTGCTTTTGATTTCCTGGAGGAGAGTCATGCGCAATCGCCACCGAATGGCTGAACTCCCCAACAGCTGTTACTAGTAGTCTTGCTGATTCGCTTTCTGAGTTAAGCTTTATTGTGACCACCGAGGTATGAACAGCTGACTCGATCAGATCTACTACTACTGTGCCAGCCGAACACGAGAACGCACCAGACTAGAGATCACATGGGGGTTACCAAAATGCGGGCAGGTAATGCACTTGTGAAAGGCTTAAACCCCGATTCGAAGCATTCTACCAATAGTCGAAACAGCTTGTCGAACTAGGTTCGAGATTCTCTCGAGATGCAAGCACATCAAGAATTGTCTAAGCAAAGCATTCGTTTCAGCTCGCAACAATCTTGTTACGCACATCCTGGTATACAATTGACACTCCTGAAACCACTATACCAAAATCTATATCACGAGACGTCAGAATTGCACAGAATCGTCGAAATCTATTCCGAAAATGCCTTCGAACAAGCCCGTGGACGTCAAGAAATCCATCAACTATGCAGCTCTCAAGGACAGAAATATTCTTGTGACGGGAGGAGCATCAGGCTTCGGCAAGGCTTTTGTGCACATGTTCGCTGAACATGGCGCGAACATTGTTGTTGCTGACATACAGGATGGACTAGGAAGACAAGTTGAGAAAGAAGTCGCTGACAAGGGCGGAAAGTATGTCTCATCCGTTGCGCCTAGCACAGCTCCTAAGTTATTGCAGGATCAAGTTCGTTCACGTAGACATCACTTCATTCGACTCACAAGTGCTGATGGTCAAAGAAGCACTAGACTTTTTCCCACGCAATGAGATCGATATCTTCATGCCGAATGCCGGCATTCTCGAGCATCCTACACAAATTGATCCTCAGGACCCAGCCGACCTTGCAAAACTGACGAAGGCACCAGCTGATATATCTGGACGAATTATTGATATCAACCTGAAAGGCGTGTTCGCTGGTGTAATGCTTGTTGCTCGTTATGGCATGGGCCTACACAAAGCACCTGAAGGTGGACCACGTCCACCGAAAGCTATTATACTGACTGCATCCCTTGCGGGTTATTGTGGTGCAGAAGGCTCAGTTGAGTATACTGCCACCAAATTCGGTGTAAGAGGCATATTGCGCGGCTTCAGAAAGCAGATGGCGACCCTGGGCGTAAGGCTTAACGCCATCGCGCCATTCTATGTTGACACACCGATGACAACGTTTGCCATGCCTGTGTTGAGGCAAGCTGGGATACCTGTATCTACAGTTGAGCACGTTGTTGAAGCTGCGGCAAGGTTGGCTACTGATGATGATGCTTGGGGTGAGTTATAGAAGTCCAGAATGCTGACGTAGCACGCTAACACTGCTGCAGGAAGATCTGTTTTTGTCATGCCAGAAGGATTGACTGACGGCGGTGACGACTCTGCTGGAGGCCAAGGCGGGAAGGCCTTCTCAACTGAGGCGTTTGGCGAGCACTGGTCAATGCTCATCGATGGCCCAATGTCTGACAACATTGTGGCATAGACATGTGTCGTTTCTGCGCCATCTTCACTTTGGTGTTAGTGTGGAGACCGTAGCGGACATGCATGAATGAAATGCGGAGTGCAGCAAATCAGGACGAAAATGGCAAAGTTTCGTGATCAAGCGAGCGAATCTCAAGAGGAGCATAGACCCTTATGCACAATCCTTGCTAAACTTACCATGTCCGACCTATGGTATACTATCAGTTCCTGAACTGACTCGTCTGCTCGCACACCCTGATCAACTTCCCCATTCTAACCCTGCCATGAGTCCGAGGCGTGATCAAAAGTAAGATCCCACTCCAAGGTGAAATGAGGATAAAAGACCTGCGCACGGCAGCAGTTGGGAAAGCCAAGCTCTACTTAACTCTTTTGAACTTCTAACACACTATGCCTGACGGAGACAGACCAGAACGTATCTTGAAGACTGACTTGCGGCAGTACGGTCGCCGCAGAGAGACTGAAGGTCCATATGCAGACAATCTCGATATCGATGTTCTTGTCATTGGTGGTGGCTTCGGTGGTGTTTACTGCTTATATGAGTTGAGAAAGCTTGGTCTGAAGACCGTACTGTATGATGCCGGAACTGGTTACGGTGGGACGTGGTAAGCATTATTATCGAGTATTGTCAGTTGCCTCAAGCTGATCATAACCCTTAGGCGTTGGAACATCTACCCCGGTGCTAGGGTCGACTCTCCTGTTCCTATTTACGAGTTGAGCATCCCTGAAGTATATAAAGATTGGACTTGGAAGACAAACTATCCGAACTGGGAAGAGCTCCAAGCATACTTTGACCACGCCGACAAAGTCCTCAATCTCCGCAAGGACACCGCTTTCGAGACTGTGGTGACCAGCTCAGAATTCGACACCAGTGAGGGCAAGTGGACCGTTAAGACACAAGATGGAAGGACTTGCAAGACCAGGTTCTTAGTGGTCGCTGCCGGATTTGCGGCAAAGCGCTGTATGTACGAGAAGTTAGGTATCCCTTTCAATACTGACCGTTGCAGATATCCCAGACGTGCCCGGTCTCGACAGTTTCAAAGGCGAAATTCACCATTCCTCATTCTGGCCAGCCACTGGCGTTGATTTCGCCAACAAACGCTGCGCAGTTATCGGCACCGGCGCTTCAGGAGTCCAGATCATTCAAGAAATGGGTGGAACAGCGACCTCACTAACTGTGTATCAACGGACCCCAAACCTAGCCTTACCTATGGGCCGGAAAGATCTCACACCGGAACAACAGAATGTGTTCAAGCCACTGTATCCTGAGATCCACGAAATGAGAGAACGTTGCTTCGCCGGCTTCCATTACGATCTGCTCGAGCGAAACACTTTCGATGACACTCCCGAAGAGCGAGAAGCGACACTAGAGAAAGTCTGGGAAAAGAAGGGCTTCTCGCTATGGCTAGGTGGATACAAGGACTACCTTTTCAGTCAAGACGCCAATCGAGTCGCGTACGACTTCTGGCGAAAGAAGCAGATGTCCAGGGTGAAGAATTCTGAGAAGCAGAAGTTGTTGTTCCCTGAAGAGTGAGTCCAGGTGACTATTGTGCTGCGGTAAAGCTGATCTTAGTTTAGACCACCACATCCTTTCGGCGTCAAACGACCCTGTCTCGAGCAGAACTACTATGAGATTCTCGACCAGGACAACGTCGACATCGTCAACATCAACGAAAAGAACGGCACACCGATCGAAAAGTTTACCGAGAAAGGGATTGTCCATAATGGCAAGGAGAAGGAATTCGATATCATTGTGCTTGCAACAGGCTTTGATGTTGTAAGTACTTTCTGCACAATCCCAACCTCAATCCATGCTGACATCTTATAGGTTACCGGTGGTATGGTTAACATGGGTCTGAAGAGTATCAACGGCACATACCTGAAGGACGAATGGAAGTCTGCTGCAAACACGTACCTTGGAACCACGATCTCAGGATATCCGAACATGTTCCACCTGTATGGACCTCACGGTCCCACACTCCTATCGAATGGGCCAAGCAGTGTGGAGGTTCAGGGACGATGGATCAGAGATGCAATCAAGAAGATTGATCGCCAAGGCATAAAGTACATCAATCCAAGCAAGGAAGCCAGTGACCAGTGGAAGCAGAGGATCAACGATATTGCAGCAGCAACACTGTTCCCGACAACGAAGAGCACGTACATGGGTGGGAGCGTACCAGGCAAGGCATTCGAGATGACTTGCTATGCTGGCGGTGTCAATGCCTATGGGCCTGAGATTAGGAGTAAGCTTGATTCGTGGACTGGATTTGAGATACAGGCGAACTAGCTGCTTTCAGGGGACGAGCAGGTAATAAGATATATTGCTTTTGTCGGAACTCATAATGTCTGCCATTTTTCGAGTGGAAATTCAGCTCAGTCTTTCAATGGCCTTGATCAAATCCGCACTGACACCCATAGCTGTAACTTCGCCACCAGCGCCAGCCCCTTGTATCACAAGCGGCGAACTGCTATAGCGCTTGGTATGGATCACAAAAATATTGTCAGAGCCTTGCAGCCCAGCAATCGGACTATCTTTCGCGACCATCTCAAGTCCAACGTTGACCTTGTTGTTTGGCACGTCCACGCTTGCCACGAATCTCACTAGTTTCCCTTGTTTCGCCGCATCCTCCTTATACTTCTCCATTTCATCATCATGCTGCGGCAATTTCTCCATGAACTCACTCGAAGAGCTTGCACTCTCCAGCTGTTTCGGTATCAAGCTCTGTACAGGGAAGCTTTCTGGTCCCTGAACTTGCAGTCCGGCATATCGTGCCAGAATAGTGCACTTCCTCGCGACATCCATGCCATTCAAATCATCACGTGGGTCTGGCTCGGTGTATCCTGCATCTTTCGCCTGCGACACGATTTCCGACCACTTACCCTTTCCTGAACCGCTAGCAGGCGCAAATTCGTTGAAGAGGAAGCTCATGGTACCGCTGAAGATACCCTCAATTTTCGTGATTTGATCTCCTGTATTCACCAAATCTTTCAATGTGCTTATGAGTGGCAGACCGGCACCACAACTTGATTCATGGTATAGCAGCGCTTTGGAGCTCACGTTGTCGAAGATGTCGTTCCATAGTTCTAGACTTGAGCTGAAGCCTTTCTTGTTCGCTGTGACTACGCTTATGCCTTTCTTGAGGAATGTAGGATATGATTCTGCGACTTTCTGGTCGGATGTGTTGTCTACCAGGATGACCTTTCCTGGTGCACTGGCTAGATATGTGGCTATATCTGGTATCGAGAGGAGTGAGGAAGTCGATGAGTCTATTTTTGAGGCGTCTACTGCATCGTAGGACTTTGTGTACAGCTGTTTCGAGGATCGTGCTGCGAATATTACTGTTGGTCTCACATTTGTGCTGATCTTGAGGTTGGGTAGTTGGGATAAGAAAGCTTTGCCCACTCCACCGAGACCTATCAGTGCCAGATAGATTTGCGACATGCTGTCACTTGCTGGATGTAGTCGTCGTGCTCGTGGTCCAAGCTGGTGAAGAATTCGTGCTCGTCGTCGAGGCCGTCTTCCCTCAACAATCGTTCGGTGCATATTTCTGATACGCGGGGCCCGAACTCGGAGCGTATCTTGCGGGGCTGGACTTGAAACTGGCTGGGTCTTCGGTGTGCCTGCATTAGCGTGTTGCATGCATAGGCAGCACTTACGCAAGCACTGAGTGATTGTCTTTCAGACACCATAAAGCTCGAGTCTTGAGTATTGAGACATAAAGATTATGTGCGATACATCGTCGAGATATCTGCCATGCTGCTTAATTGCTCGATTTCCGAGTGATCTAGACTCTCGAAGCCCATCCTGTGGACATCGCATTGCTGTCATAGTAGTGATTAGATGTGCACTCGTAGAACATGTACACTCGGTACACTACGTTAAGATGGATAATCCGGATCACGTTGCAGCCTACGAGGTCAGTGGAGAGAGACTGGTGCGTGATGAGCGCAGGGGCGGTACTGGGGACGACGATGGGTGGTGAGTACGAATATCCAATTGACGATTTACCACTTGAACATGTAGCAATCACGTTATTTCATGGACACAAGAGGCTACAGGAATCTAGACAGCCCTCATAGCTATGATCGAAGATAGTCCTTGACAGCCTGGCCCCAAACTGGACTACGTTTGTAGTGATCCATCCCTGGCACATTGCCAGCCTTTAAGCCATCAATTGCATCAGCCAGATCATCGCCCATGCCTTCAAGCTTGATGTCTCGCATTGAGTCCATATAGGTCTTGAACGCAAATATAATTGCTTTTGAGGTTGGTAGACGGTGCAGAGTCTGCCTTTCACATCTTATGAAGGTCTCATCCACGTTAGTCGTTGCCATAAAGTCTAGTATCGGAAGTGCTTACCTTATCAGGATCTATCTCAGCTACGGCCATGACCTCTTCGTCCTCCTTAGCATGATTCGAGCCTGGGTCTGGCATGAAGATGTCCTCATGCTGTGTGATGCCCCAGTTTGAACGCTTAACATACTTCCCTACCTCAAGACCCTTGAAATACTTATCCATGCTGCTTTCAAGTTTGTCCTTGTATCCAGGTACAGGAGTATGGATATCAGCTAAACGCTTACCGATCTTCTCTCTCGGATCCCAACCAGAAGGCGCAATCACGACCAATGCCTGTAAGACATACTTGGGATCAGACGACTCTGATTCCTCTTCAGGCAGAAGAAACAAGAAGTCTTCATCGATCGTCATGCCCATGGTCTTGAGCAGAATATCGGTCGGTACGATTGCGTCTGGTTGAGCTGGAAAGACTTTCCTTGTGATTAGATTCTCGAGCATGAATTGATTACCTTGGTTGAAATTCGCGTAGTGCAATTTGAACATGCTCGGAAAGCGTTTTGGTAGATAGTGTGAGAAGAGGTAAGTGTAAAGCTCGACGACAGCTGGTCGTATTCGTGCTTCGTTGTGAATTCTGATGCATATGTCCGAGGATTCGCGGATAATCTTTGAACGGTACTTGATTCGATCGTGGTATGTGCGATCCATTGTAAGAAGCTCAGATGGGCCGAGATTTTGGATAGCTGATTCGTTGGAGAAATCTTGTTAGCAGAGCCATCGATCAGCCTGTGCTCAAACGACAAGGAGAAAACACGAAGCTAGAGTTCACCAAGCTCTATACTATGTCTATATACTTGGAGTTTTGCTAGCATGTCACTCACTCACCCATGGTCAAATGGTACTTTGGCTTGAAAGTCCTGAGCTTGATTGGATTTTCGTTCCTCCAGTCGAATTTCGGCAGACTCTCAATCGCTGGAAAGTCGGGTGCTTCGATATACTGCTTATCTGCGCCTGATTCTTTGGCAGCCTTTTGTTTCGAGAACCACGTTCGTGTCGCCATTACAATGAAGAACACGAACATGACCACCGAAATCATATTGTTTCGGGCATAGTCCAGTACAAATTGTAACCTTGGAGCATACTGTTGCTGCCATTGCTGTTGTAGACCTTCTGGCAGCCATGAAATATCGAACCTGGTTGAGTCCATCTTGCTCAAACAATAAGTGCTACCAGTCGTGGTAGGAGGAACACCATCAAACAGAGTACAAGGAGGTCAAACAATAGAACCGCCCATTCTTCGTCGATCATATCCTAGCATGATAACGCGATTGCGCTGATAAGTCAACACGCCCTGTCAAGCAACAACAAAATACTGCCTCGCACGGATAACACCGAGCTAAGGGAATCTGGGACTTGGATTGTGGCATGTGGTCACATCCGTGGTGGATTTGCAAACCTTCACAATCGGGCGAAATCTGGAGAAAGTGTCCACAAACTAGGCTCAAACGGGTCACGCGTTCATTCGTAGACAGGACATGTGCTCATTGTGATGTGCAGGTATCCTTACAGGCCGGCTATCGACATAAGCATACCGTCATTGCTCTTGAGCCTTGAAGTGTTGTGTAGGGGAACGAAGAGATGTGATGTCGCTGGAGGTGTACCTGTCACATGCGGGCAAAAGATACGATATTGATGTATCGCAAATTCCGACGTAAGTAAATTGCAATTCCGACCGGTCGAAGTTCGAGAACGGCGCTGACATGATTGGCAGGCCGGAAGAGCTGAAAGAATGGATTGCCCAGCACATCGATGTACCCATCAGTCACCAGATCTTGATGACTGGAGCTGGCAAGAATGTTAAACAGCAACATCTAGTCAGTCATGGTCAAATCTTTGTATACGACAAGCAGTTCCTAGCAGCAGATGAGCCACCAACGCAAGATGATAGTGGTGCTGAGAATACACCCAGCTTGGACGACCCTCCTTCAGAGCTGGAGAACGAGAATAGTCTGCATGCCTGGCAACAGCTATTCAAAAGTCGCAGGACGTGGGCATTAAAGGTGGTAGACCAGGTTAGAAGCCTGTCTGATCGTGCCAATGCTCTATCCGCAGCGTGTGAGAACATTGATCGCAGCACGAATGTCGCTCTCGAGAACCTCAAAAGCCATGTCACCAGTCTTCAGAATGTATTTGACAAGACCCAGGCATGGGCGCAGGATAACATTCAAGAGCACACAGAAATGTTGCGGGAGTGGCCAAGGATGATCGAGACGCTGAAAGAGCTGCCCATTCGCGATGACATTGCTCGACTGATGCACGCGTTACCTGAGACCGATGGAGCTGCAGACACGGCTGGTACAATGCATATGCTACTGGACGTGAATTCTCTCGATAATGCTGCAACGACTTTAGAGAATTCTTCATCCTCCTTCAAGGCACAGGTGGACAAGATTACTAAGGCGATGGGCCAGCTGAACATCGATTCAACTCAAACCTCGAAGTTACTGGCCGTCGAGTGGCCGAACCTGGAGACAGACAGCTTGGTACAAGAGGCAGAGACACTAGCGAAAAAGGTTGACGGTGATTACAACGACGTGTTACGTGCTGCGAATGAGACGAAGGCGATCTCAAAGATATCTCGCGTTGCAGCAAGCCATACGAATGACATGCTGCCTGGTCTGCAAGAAGTACATCAAGAAAGCACGCAGGTTTACCTTAGTGCTCGCGACCATCGGAATAAGCTGGCTAAGATTTGTCATAGCGTTCTTCGAGCTGTTTCTAAAATCCAGTCGACTCTAGCTAGTTTGCAGTCCCAAACGCAGAAATTGAGTTTGAGCGAGGAAGGTCAAGAGAGTTTGGACACACTGGATCGAGTCTTCAGACTTCCAAGTGCGTACGGAAATGTGCTGATTGAGGCTATTCGAAGGTCCGAGTGGAACGACCGCACAGTCGCAGATCTCAAGTCTCTGAAGGACGAGTTATCACAGCACAAGGAGGATGAATTGCGGCGAAGAAAGAAGTGGACAAACAGTATGAACACTTTCTTAAACCGAGATACTGCGTCAGACTCGGTCAATGCGACTGCACTTTCCGATTTTACCTTCTCCACACCTTCAAATCCGTGGCCGTTCGTGAGCAGAGAAGAGATCTTCAGCTACATAGATGATTTACGTGCTCTGGAGATTGATGATGCTGTCCAGCAAATCACCCAACAGCTGCGAGATCTGGATTCACCAGCGAAGTCAAGGCGACCTCGACCTCGACCCTTCAAAAATGGCAGCATACACGATGCGATGCAGAACTCCTTTGTTCGTAATGGTAATGCTGACCCTGAAACAAAAGCATTGCAGGACGACAAATCGCGGCTCGAAGACAAATTAAAAGCCTCAGAATCGCGTATACGCAAGCTCGAAGATTTGTTACATCGACAAAGTCAAGCTCAGAGTACTACCACCCAACCAGGGAGCACATTCACACCGATTGCCCCGAATGACTTTGAAAGACCACCACCATCACCTGGACCAGAGTCAAGAACTCATTCCTACTCCTTTGACCCATCTTCACGTCGATCCTCAGTCTCAACAGCGCCACAGATCCAGGTTCATGCTCGTAGACCCTCAAATGCTGTGCTCGAAGAAAAGGCCTTAGCGCAGAAAATTACTCAACTCGAGTCTCAGATCCAGACATTCAAGAATGAATCCGAAACTCAGATCAAAGCTGTTGAAGAAGCGGAGTCAATAAAACAAGATCTGTTGGCGAATTTTGAAGCTCAAAGAGCGGAATTCGACGATGAAAGACAAAAGCTGGAGGACGATAACCACGAGCTAAAAATCAAGATTGAGGAATTCGAAGAAGAGCTTGATCGTGTCATGGGCAGTCGTGAGCATGAGAAGGTGAAAAGTGAAGGTATGCTTAGTCATCTGCGGTCGGAGCTGGAGAGGTTGCGGAAGAGTAGCATCGAAGAGACTGAGCGATTGAGGAATGCCAAGGAGCATCACGAAAGAGAATTGCATTCACACAAGGAACGGAACACTAGTGTAGAAGGTCATCTCAATCAGCTCAGGGATGAGAAGAGAAGTTTGCAGGATCGAAATCTCGAGCTTGCGAGCAAGTTGAGAGCTCTCGAAGATCAACAATCGACCATTGTCGTCAATCTTCAGTCTGTCCACGAGCAGCTTAGTCCTGCTGGCTCAGCGCCGGATGACCTTAAGAGGCTTGTCGGTGCATTGGAAGTTCTGGCTGAAGGAGCAACTATTCACGCAAGAGGCCTCGATGATGCGCTGCAGCTTGCTACTGCACAGGGCAAAGTCAACGACGAGAAAATCGAACAGCTCGAGTCGCAACTGAACAGGTTGCAGACCACGAAGAAAGAGCTTGAGGAGCAATTGAGCGGCAAGAATGACCAATTGCGATCTGCTCAGCATTCGCTTGATACAGTCAGGGCTGAGCTCGCCGATGAGCGGAAGCAGGTGGAACGGCTACAGGCACAGTTTGCAGCTGGTGAGACCGGTAGTGACACCTTACGAGCTCGATTGACTGAGGAAGAAACCAGAATCATCGAGCTTACCGATGCCAAGGACAAAGCCGAAGTGCAAGCTGAAGTCTTACAGCAGAATGTGAAGACTTTACGGGAAGATGTTGAAAGACTCAACGAGACCACTTTATCAGCTAAAAGCAGGCTTGCAGCCCGCGAGAAGAGGGCGAAGGACTTGTCGGAACGACTCTTCCAGCACAATGATCGCATGGTTCGTATGCTCGAGAGCTTCGGCTATTCTGTGTCTCGGGAAGGTGCAGGTCTGATGATACAACGCGCCAGCAAGGTTAATGCAAGCCAGATGCTTAGCGACACATCCTTCGGCACACCAATGAAGAGGCAGATCTCAGGCAGCGTACCTACTCAGCACTACTCCGATGCAACGGATACACAAACACTATACTGGACGCACGACGAAAATGAGAAGGTCGAAGAAGCAAGATATAGTGCTTTCCTGTCAGCCCTCTCTCGCCTCGATCTCGATAGCACCATTGAACTCATCACGAAAAGGTACAAGGACGTCGAAACCTTGGCTAAAAAATACCAGAAAGATTCCCGACTACAAAGGGAGAAGACTAACAGGCTGCAAAGCGAAGCACATGAGAAGATCGCTTATCGAGGTTTCAAAGTAGGAGATCTAGCACTGTTCCTGCCAACCAGAAATCAAGCTACGAAACCCTGGGCAGCATTCAATGTTGGCGCACCACATTACTTCCTGAAAGAAACAGATTCACATAGGTTGCAGGCTCGAGACTGGCTCCTGGCAAGGATAAGTAAGGTGGAAGAACGCGTAGTCGACCTCAGTCGCAGCCTTGGTAACGCAAGCACGAAAGGTAACGCAGAAGCAAGCGATGGCGGCAGCCTGCAGAGTGTCGACGACAACCCATTCGAGCTATCTGATGGTCTACGATGGTACCTAGTTGATGCATCTGAGGAGAAGCCAGGAGCACCCAGCACACCTGGACTGGGCAAGAGCACAGTCGCTGCCAGTGTCGTCGAAGTGAAAGCCACTATGGGTCGTAAACCAAGTGCCGCAGGAGGTAAGGACTCCGACAAAGCAAGCTCAAGCGCGGTCAATGCCACTAAAACATTACATAAGAGTCTTGATAGCAGGAGAAGCAGCGAGACAAGTCGAAAGTCAGCTGGTCCTGTACTAAAGCCAAGTACAAGCAATAGTAGTGCTCTTGTTCAATTGACAGCAACTAGCGTGGCTAGCGAAGGTCAAGACACAATGTCTCCGGCAGCTTCCGCTCCTGCCGTTCGACCTAGCGAAGCAGATTCAAAGCAAGCACGAGCTCGCGAAGACGACAAGATCTTTGATGTGGTGAGACAAGATCTCATGCTTGGTCCTTGATAGAGCTGATCAATGTGTAGGCTCAAAATAATCGGCCGGCGTTTCGAAGGGTGCTTTCAGACACGAGTACTGGTGTTCAGAGCATGGGGTCAAGGAAGTCAGCGAGCGATGGGCAGGCGCAAAGGTCGGTGTCACCTGCTAAGCAGCAAAGGGCTTGGGACCGCTTGTTTAGTTTTCAATTTCAGGCTTGAGCTGAAGAACTTGGAAGTGTGCCGCGATGTATCTTTAGTTTTATCGGTAGCTTGAAGCGTTTAGTAGACCTCGATAAATGCATTTTTATTCTTCGGAAGCAACGGACAAGAGCATCAACATGACCGCGGTTTCTATGTGGCACTAATCCCGCCCGAAAGCAGTACATCGGCGACACCTAACGAGAGCCCGGAGAACATAAGAATAGGCCGCATTCAAGCCAAAGATGCCTGATCCGAGGCTCGTGAAGGCTCAAGAAAGCTAAAACAGCCGGCCACAACGAATCAAGCACAAATCTATCTGAACTCAAGATCGATCAGGTAAACGCATCACTAGTGTCCAGCATTGATGGGTTCTAAAGGCAATGCTTACTCTCTAGGATAGAGGACAATGAGTTCCTGAGCGGGTGGTGGTGGTGTTTACAACAGGTCTGATGTTGTGATGACAGGAGAGCCCTGGCAGAAGCACGTGGGAGACAGCCGATGTGCCAGATGCAGCCAGGAATAGCTGATTGAATCAAAGCATGGATCAGGCCAACCTTTGCGAGATAGCTAATGCACCCAACCTGGCACGAGCGTGTACGTCAAAAGCATCGGCAAAGTCAAAAGTGACCATTGATGATTGACAGAGAGGAGAAGAATGGATTGCAAGGGAGGAGAGGGTAGGTGTGCGAAGAGCTGTGCCGGCAACAGACCAATCGCTGCTGTGTACGGCGTAGTTTGCTCAGGCCAGTGGAGAGATTGTGGTAAGAGCAACTCAGTACAACTTTCCTAGAGACGGGCGTGGAATTTGTAAGGGGGAAAATCATGGTCCGCAAGATGGGTGAGGAAAGTGCCCGCGAACGGCAACTCTCTTCTGCTACGGTAAGACGCAATCGTGAGCCACCGGCAACGTATATGATGATTACGGCGCAACAAGCTTGTTTATCGCATTGCGCTTTCCATGGCAGCGGCCATCCCCTCAAAATGCTGCGATCTCTCTCTGCTGTCTGCTTGCTGCCTCTCATACTCTCGCGGCCAGCACATACTGTCCTCGCACTGCTAACAGCGCAACCCTCTACACTGGTAAGTTGCTCCACCAACCTTCACTTATCTTCACTTTTGTTCCTGAATGATTTTGTGCACCTTTCCACACATTCTTGTCGATCGAAAAACGTGTTCAAAATGGACTTCTGGTTGCCACAACAGCTTGTATCGCGTGTCGCAACGACCTCATCGTCGCTCCGCCAGGCGCATGACCTGCACCACGATATCACAAGCACTGCCAACCACAACCACCACCATGATATACGTGTTTTCCGTCGTCATTGATGCGGTCAGCACTCGTCACACATGCTAGCAGTCAATGACACGATTTATTCGCGCATAGCAACGCGTTTTAGCAACAATAGCAAGCCCAAAGCACTAGCTACTAGCACACCAAACATTTGTCCGCAATTATTGCCTGCCACCTGCACACAGCTCAGACCCTTACAGTCAATTTCTACCTACATCACAGATCTACTGCACTGGTCCACACTCTAGAATACCCTGCACTGAGGCCCGCACACAACTGTCCTTACCTTTGCGACAGCTCATTTTCTTCTACTCTTGTGCTTACCCATTCAGCACCTACATACGTCTCTTTCGTATCCTCTGTGCTTGCCTTCACTATGGCGAAGGTCACAAAACCAAAGATATCAGCAGCTAATGCGAAGCCTAGCCGAGCTAGGAAATCAAAAGCAACAGTCTCATCCACAGACGACGAAATGCCTAAGACCGCAACGAAGAAAGCCACCAAGACTGAGCGTGGTGGCAAGAAGAAGAAGGACCCTAATGCGCCAAAGCGAGGTCTTTCAGCATACATGTTCTTCGCAAATGAGCAGAGAGATACTGTTCGAGAGGAGAACCCTGGTATCAGCTTCGGTAACTACATCATGCACCCGTCTTTCAACTCCCACTAATACCTGGCAGGTCAAGTTGGTAAAGTTCTTGGTGACAAGTGGAAAGCCCTGAACGAAAAGCAACGTGCGCCGTATGAAGCGAAGGCTGCTGCCGATAAGAAGAGATATGAAGAAGAGAAAGCCAAGTACAACGTAAGTATTTCGTCGACGAATATCTTTTTTAATATCTCCTCTAACGTATGACAGGCTGGCGATGATGACGAAGATGGCTCAGACTAGAGTCAAATTGTCTGGTTATGCAATCCCTCGAAAACAATCACGATTATTGTACCATAGGAAGGGATGGTGGCTTGATGAGTGGCGTTACGAAAGCATGCAGATATCGTGTTCATGGTGATTGTATTCAGCAGGCATCGCAATGGTTATCTCGAAGCAGCTCTACATGATGAGTTCGATCTTAAAGTCGATATCGTAAACAGGTAGATACGATATGAAGCTGCATTCCAGCAACGAAGATACATGTTTGATGCTGATATACCCATGCTCTTGTCTTATACTTTGCGATCATGCTTGCGCGAACCCGACGCGCGTCACGCCTTCTTCCTTCAAATTAATTGAGTCTTGGCGCTCAGTACACCACCTACTTCGGAGTAAGGGATCTCATTGTCGAAAGACAACCATTTCGTATGTTAAGTCAGTCACCGGTCATAAAGAACCACATGGCTGCCTGGATAATGTGACCAGCTTGTTGATTTGCCTCGTTCAAGCTGGACCCAAAACTGCGCCTTACCTAGCGCCGCTTCCAAACAGCTTGCCACACCTCTGACTATATATTTAACACTCGTCGTCGGCTTCGATATAAACTGTCAACGTTCACATCGACACTGTGTCCAAAAGCTGTTGCTAATTTACTTTACAAGCCCAACCGGTGTCCCAACCGATCCTGGCATGCATGAGACAGCGCAACGCTCCCCCACAACGTGCAGGCTACCTAGGCATGGCTAAATATGCATCGTCAGCACAAAATCTACTGGCTCGAGGCCTAGACATCGCGATTGTTTGATTAGCTGGTACCACTGTCGCTATTTCATCGGTCGTGTCGTGTTTTAAAGATAACATATCCAGTATGATTGTTGACGGTTCTGCAGAAATGAAAGAGATTGGCTTTTCAATCGGGAGCCTGCCATCAACAGGCATGACTTCAGTATGAAGGCATCACAATTTCTAGCAATATGCCTGTTCTACAGATCGACATCGCGAGCAACAAGCACGACTATCTTATCTTGGGCATCAGCTACAGCTTGAGCTTTCCATAGAGAGGCAAATAATCAGCAGAAATCAATTCCAGATGCAGAAGAGCCAGCTCGCTGCAAGCTGCACTTTTCGCGACGACTCTGCATCTGCTCTAAGCGCGACCACTTAGCCCATAAAGCTACAAATGCACCTGCGGGTGTATCCATCGAACACTTCATCTCCGCCGATTGACGCTTGACACGTTGCTCATCTGGACAAAATCTCTAACACGCCGTATGATCAGGTGGCTGCCCCTCCAATTGCATCTTTTGGCCTAAGTCTCGGTCAATATCAGTGGTTGAGAATTTGATTTCTCAAGCATAGCAGGTCCATTTTGAGCCTCAAGGTCGCAAGCACCAAAGGATCTGGGTTTGGACACTCTCCCGGAACTTGTTAAGTTTCAACGCCTTGCTTCCTTTACTGCTAACCTTCATTTTGGCTATTTTGTTGACTGTTTGGTGCCTGAGGATGCGTGAATGTCGATCCGCGAAGGAATGACGCTCATTGATGAGGCCGAGAGGGCTGAGAAGATCAGAAATGCTTTCATCGTCTTTACTGGACCTTGTGCCGACGATCACGATACAATACTCGACATCAACAAAGCAATATCCGAGTTGTCCTCGCTTAGTGTAGCTCTGCGACATATCAACAAGCTTATCGATGAGAGCACAGACGCCAGCTTCCAGGACATATACGATGACTTGACAAAGGTTCACAATGATATCACCTTTACGCTGGGTGATGTTTGGCACTCGCTTGGTCGGCTGGGTCGCAATCTTACACCCTATGATTACCAGCATACATGGGAAGAGATAGCGGATCAAGCCGCTGCATCTTCACAAGGTAAAAAGCTACACCGAGTGCTAGAATACTATAAGAGGTTTCTGGAAAGCTTAGCAAAGAAGCTCGAGACGTATGTAAAACGCAGTCGTAAGCGCAACATAAGGCTGACACATCGACAGGCACATAATCAGTCCAACACTTGATGAGTTTCGCCCAATGATAAACGGCATATATGCCCGACGCTCTCCTCAACCACAATTACTACCAAGTCGACCCGTCACACCGAGAGTTGGCAGATCAGATTCACGGAAGAGGCTTTCAACCAGACCGCGACCACTTTCCAGAGGCACTTCGTTACGAGAGCCAACTCCCAAATCACCAGAAATGAAGAAGTCATGGGAACGCAAACGACCAATGTCACCAGACAATTCGTCCACTAGCTCTATATCTGATGCCACCAAGATACGAGAAAAGCCATGGATGCCATCGCCGCCCATGTCACCCGCAGGAACCATGTCGTCAATCAGTCAGGTCTCAAATGCACCAAGTCTAGAAGCAACAGCTAACCACTGGGCGAAATCGGTGTTCAAGCACGTCTCTTCCACCCCACTGCCATGGAATGACGAAGAGACTAGATATCACGAAATACCTGGAATACGAGAACATTCAATGCCAAACCATGCTTACGACTCGGTGCTCAACCTCATGTACCCCGAAGGTGTTCGATTGTCCTTGATGTGCCGAGCGAGCGATTATCGTGCAAAATGTGTGGTCTACTACCGAGATCGATTCGGAAGACAGGAGTATGGCTGTCTACCCTTAAGTGACCTGCATCTGCGGCGCGAAGGATCGATATTGCGAGTATGTCGCATGAGGTCCAATGGCAAACCTCAGCCTTGGGTGACCATGAAATTTACCACGATCGAGAGAATGACACTCTTTGCTGGCACTTTCATTGCCATGAGATCACAGGATGCCTCGACGCAACCGCCA
>JAKLMI010000108.1:0-47012 GCA_022813495.1 Pasadenomyces melaninifex
GCAGGACGCGTCTTGATAGCCATGGCTGATTTTGCGTTATATATGGTGCTTGGTTGTAGGATCTGACCATAGTAAAAAACGTTTTGAGTGGTAAATATTGCCTAAAGAGTTAGAGATTGAATCGGGCAAGTTGACGGCGATGGGTAAGCAACATGCCGATGGACATTGTGAATTTATTCTTCGACGTCATGCGGTAATGGCCGGCTACCAGGGAGTTTCGATATCAGCAAAGGTGATTGCATGCCTATAGTGTGGTCATCGTAGGCGCTGTTTCTGGGCTTTTAGCAGCAGCTCGAACCTATCCGAGGCTCATAGTCAAGAGCCATAATGCGATCATTTCCGATTTTGTTACGTTGAGGCAGTTCTCCTGTCAATGCGAAAGGCAGGATTTGGGATATACTTCTGTGCTACACATATAGAGATACAGTGAGAGTTGACCACAAGACATTCTACTGAGGCATCTCCTCACGGCTTTGGTCGAAAGGCTGGCACAAACAGGTTTACCAAATGGAATGCAGTTGAACTTTCACCTGCAATACGCAAGATTGATTATCTATGCAGACATCACGAGCTTGACACCACACTCTTTCAGCATGGTGTTGGCCTTGTGTAATTCCGATGCGAAGATATCGCCTGGAGTGTCAGGGATCATCTCTTGGTAATAACAAAGGTTGACCTCCTTCAAATTCGGAACAACAGATTCTTTTGCCATAGCTAGACCTTCTAGTCCTTTTCCCAATTCGTAGTCACCCTTAAATATCAATAGCTTCTCGAGGGACTTCGGAAGCTTGGTCACGAAATTGTCCATGGTCGGATCGAGGTCTTCCTCCCAATCTATATCAGACTCGTCGTCTGCCTCAGTTTCGTCATAGACGTCGAGCAGCAATTCGAAGTCGATGCCAAGCACACGAAGTTTGCTGAAATGACGAATGTCAGGCAGCGTGTTGCGATCTTGTATCTGATCTAGGAAGTCGTCCTTGATGTAGAAGTTGATATGGAGCTCTTCCAATGTCGCACATCGAGGTTGCAATAACTCAACAATCTCTTTGACGTGAACATAAGGATCATCATCTAATTCCATATCGGGATCACTACCATCACCATGATATTCGAAGTTGGTGAGCGCTGGACAAGCGAGGATGAGAGCCCGCAAGTCGTGCCGGTACATGCCATTTCCGGATACCGATAGGCTTCGCAAATAGGGAAAGTGTGTTTCAAGGCCAGTCAACGAAACCAGAGTATTGCATTCGAGTTTGACTTCCTTTTGATTGCGAATCAAGTACTGAGCATGAGCAATGAGATACGGATTGGGCTCATTCCTTTCGTGATTATAGATAGTGCAAGACTTCAGATGCGGCCAGAGCTTCTCCGAATCGAATGTCTTCCATCTCTCTGGATCGAAGAGCGGACTCCTTCCTTCTGTGAAATCGAGCAGAAGCGAAAGATCTTCAAGACCCGAAAGACGTGGTAACAAAGCTTCTATTAGGCAATAGTTAAGGGCCGTTCTGCTTTCGGGGTCGAGGTATCCTGTACATCCCTTCGGAAGCAGACCTGGTCGCTCCACTAGTAGTGTGTACGCTTTCCCGAGATCGTATTCCAGTTTTCGCGCGAGAAAGTGCTTGACGTGGTGAGCCAGGTGAGGGTTTTCCTCTACTGATCTCAGGAAAAGTGGGAGATCATTATGATGACCGTCGATATCGTTCCAAAGGTGAGCTATTGCAACGTTGTACAGCTTGCGAGATGTCAAGCATACAGCTAAAAGTGTTCTCCATTGAACCTCTTTGTGAAAAAGACGTTCATACAGATGACCACATATTACATTGAGCACCTCTATCGGGAGTGCTTCGAGAGGCATTTCAAGAACTGATCATGAGTTACAAGTAGATGTTCAACTGCAAAAGAAGCTCCACTAAGAAGAGAGGAGGGAACTTAGGTTTCAACAGGAAGGAGGTGATGTATAGAATGACATAGGAAGTTGCAAGACGCGTGAGAACGCGTCAAGGAGGAACTATACTAAAATCAGCCTAGAGTGTTTTTCGAAAAAGGGGTCCATGCAATAATTGTGTGGTCCAATCCCAAGTCAGAGGCTTGCAGCACTCAGCACAGACAGGATCTTGCTTGCCTATGAGATGGCTTAGCCATTCAATGTTGTAGTTTTCAGTAAGACTTAGGCTTTTTACAAGCTGCACTGTCGTTGGGTCATCCTTGACAGATCGTAATACGAGTGCCACATCACACCATCCGCTGTCGATCGTGCTCCAGAGGTATGGCTTCGCGACAACGTAAAAATTTCGTGATGAGAGACAAATGTTATACAAAGTCTTCCACTGTTTCTTCTCTGTGTCGAGTTGACCCTTAAATCGCACATGTCATCTTCGCTTGTAAGAGATTCATGCACGTATTTGCATATTATGCCGAGCACCTCGTTTGGTAGATGTGGAGGAGTCATAGTTCAGCTCAGTAAGGTACAACTGAGAGGACGAAAGATGACTTCTTTGGATGTTGTCGAACGTGAAGTGTTATGGCGTGAGGTATTATCGCGTACGGCCCGCAAGTCTAGGCTAATTTCCTATGCAAGTGACAAGATCCCGTCACGTGACGTACGCGTTCGCGAGTGAAGGGCAAGTACAATTCCTTCACTTTAGTGGCGTGCTTACCTGTCAGCCGCGGAACCTTGCGGCTCGTGCCTAAACATTAACCGTAACTAATGTTTTTCAATGCTCGCAATACTTTGCACTGTGTATACGTTGCTGATCCGATTATGACTGTCTTTGAATACTGGGAGAAGGGTATATGCCTGATGCTAAATTAGAATCTACAAGTCCTTGTCTCACCTTTCCGCCTTTTCACATCATACTCAACCCATCGGGCCTCGCCACCTCTACGCCTAGCCAAACCTTTGTCTTCATCAACAACCCGTCCCGGGTTCATCACTACACAGCCCTCGTAAGTGACACTGAATGCTGGTGCTTCCGCATCGCACACAACGAGCGCTGTCGGTAATGGGTAGAGACTTAAACTGTTCCCGTAGTCCCAGTGTGTTGGTCTGATCGATGTAGGAAAAGGTGCCAAGTGTGATTGATCGAGCAGGAGTTTCGTCAATCGTCTACCGACCACTGTAGCTTTGTCTATATTGGTCTTGCTATTAGCATTTTGCGGTACGTGTGAGGTTGCAGCTTCAACGTCAGGATCTGGTAGGGTTGTGTCGCCTTCCGGCTGAATCTGTGAAATATCGTTTTCCACATCCATCTCGTCTTCTGCTGGTTTGGCGAAAAGAACAGCATTTCTTCTTATGCGAGCTGTAATATCGTCTCTGAAAAGCACCAGCTCTTCGACAGGGCCAAATAAGCTCAGTCGAGCAGGATTGCTTGTGAAAATAGCCTCACCCGGTGTGTCGACATCTTTTTTGTGGGTTGCTTCATTATTCGCTGTATTGAAAGCTCGGCGTATACGGCTGGTGAAAAGTTCGGGTATATTCTGCTGCGGTAATAATGCCGCTGCACCAGCGGAGAATGAGCTTGCCCACGGATCATTGTCACCTGGCACGAAGACAAACGTGGTCGTCGAAAGCAAAGCTGGATACTCGGAAAGGAGGCTTGCCAAACCATCGAAAGCCTCCTTATAGCGTATACTGTCACCACCTTTGGCCGATCCGGCCATAGCCGCCGCACTCACGAAATTGCCAAACATCACGATCGTGAGCGGACGTAGTGTCACATTGGTGGTGTTATAGACGTTGAGGATTGTCTTTATCGCTTCCAGTGTTCGAGGATTGTCCAGATTACACTCCCCAATCATGATAGTTTTCGTTCGATGATCTTCGTGCTCAGCGGACTCGTTAAGTCTATGGCCGAAGATCCTTCTCTGTAATCGTCTCATCTGTTGACCTGCAGCCTTCTCACTACCCGTGCCGAGAAAATCAAACCAGCCATAGCCGGCTCCTGCTACAGTATGTATATTATCTGCCTTGTGATTGTGACCAGTCCCTAATGTGATCTCACGTCGTTCTGCAGGAGGTCCAGCAATTGTGTCAACCACAAAACGACCTTTGATCTGACCACCAACGCCTCCGGCTGAGCCAAGACCAGAGTTGTTAGAGCCATCATCGTCATACGTGCCTTCGACAAGCACGAGCATTCCAGGACAGAACCAGGCATCTGCATCAGGAACCGGTCTGGCGCCACTAATGTCCAACACAGTGCTGCCGCTCAAATCGCTCAATGCTAATTCGCCCGCCGCAGAATGCACTAGCAAGCCTAGCAGAAGATGGGACGTGCCTGATCTACCGAGCAAATTTGAGACTTGAGTGATTTTGTATGCACCCGATATGCTCACCATACTGCTTGCTGACCTACTCAAGGCTGCCCCCGTGGTCCTCGAGAAAGTGGTTGTCTGAAATGATTCGTTCCGCATCAACCGTTGGTGCACAAGATGATATCTGTTCCTGGAAGCAGCTATTTTGTGCTGTATTGAGGGCATAAGAGACGCGTTTGATGTGACTACCTCAAGTGTCTTTTTGCTAATGGAGAAAACAAGTCTCGGCTGCTTGAAAGCTGACACGACTTTGATATATGCTCGAGCATCTTGTGGTGAAATGTCGTCGCGCATGTCCTCATCCTCAACTTCCAGTCCCGATATACCTAGACTATTCTGACTGTCGTCCCTTGACATATCAGGTCTGCTGTTAGCCCTCGGGAAATTGCCGACATTGCTATTCGTCCTGCTAAGACGAGTTGTGTCTAGTTTTCCGCCAGTCATACATGGCTCCAAGCACTTCAGAATGTTGCTCAGCTTTTTGTCTGGGGTATCGTCCAATATCAGCCCACCATTATCTCGCTTCCACTGTTTGGCAATTTCGTCCAATAGACGTTCTGCCAGGCCTTCTTGACGCCATCGTTCGCCACAATGTTTGCCTATAAAACTGGCAAGTGCTGCCAGTCCAGATGAAGTGATCGTCAGGTTATGTTTTTTGGTCAAAGTACGAAATGCTACTGGTCGCAGTGTCTGTGGTGGCAAACTTATTGGCAAGATTGTCTGCACATTTGCGATTTTGAGCTGCGGCGCAAACACTGGTTGAGGGAATGGACGTGCTTCTCGTGGTTGTATAGGATGTGCTGGTGTGCCAAATCCTGGCGATGATGAAAATGCTACATCCTTCACAGGTATTTTGCCAGCCTTAAATATATGTGCAGGTAATGCCGGGCTTGATACTGGTTCCTCCATTGCTAATGAACTCGTCGTATGCCCATCTCCCAAAATTATGAATGGTCAAGATCAAGTTGGCAGGTGCGATTGACGCGTAGAGTGGACCAAGGCCCGTTGGAGGTTGGACCGTGAGTTAGCAGTATGTGAGCACAGTAGACGGCCATTTCAAGCGGCTACGTCACGCGTAGCACTTTAACAAAACGCGTCGAATGCGCCGGCCATTCATACACAGATCCGTCTCAAACACCCTTCACTCCTGCACTGTGCATCAGCTTCAGCATATTAAGCGTGGTACAGAACAGAACTTTCAATTCGACTGCCTTATTTCAAACCATTCTGCATCAAACGCTGCTAATAGAATTGCCAAATAGTACTTGAGAGCCAGTGAAGCATACACACCATGTCTGGCTCCAGCGAAGCTCAGCCCGCTCCTGGCGAGGTCAAGATCAACGGGGATGAGCCTGAAACAGTCACACAGCTAGAAGAAACAGATGGCGAATCAGCACAAGAGCGATTGACGGATCTCACGGCACGAGCCACCGCGCTTTATGCGATCAAGAAGTACGAAGATGCCGCTGAACTGTACTCGGAAGCGACAGAAATACAGGCAGAAATCAACGGAGAAATGTCAGAGGACAACGCAGATCTGCTGTTTTCGTACGGTCGTTGTTTGTTCCACGTGGCGCAGAAGACGAGCACTGTGTTAGGAGGAACGGCTGCTTCAGCGCAGCTGAAAGGAAGTGACAAGAAGCCCTCGAAAAAGCGCAAAGCCAATGGTGCGATCAAAGCAGAGTCAAGCAATGCGCAGCAATTGGGTACACTCAAAACAGTCACTGAAACATCCGAGCCTGCGGCTATCGTTCCTGCAGAAGTAGTTGATGGTGCTGGTGACAAGACAGTATCAGACAAGGCGTATTTTCACATTGAAGGTGATGCGCCAGATTGGGACGATTCAGACGAGGATGAGGAAGCCGATGGCGACGCCGAAGGTGAAGACGAGGAGGAAGACGACGACTTCAATACTGCCTATGAAATTCTAGACATGGCACGAATATTATACACGTGCAGGCTTGAGTCGAATCCTGAACACCAGTCAGCTGATGCAGTGAGCGCACTCAAAACGAAGATCGCAGACATATACGATTTGCAAGCAGAAATCAATCTGGAAGGTGAGAAGTACGCAGCAGCTGAATCGGACTTACAATCCTGTCTCGAGCTGAAACAGGACATCTATTCACTCGGTAATGCGATACTAGCGGAATGCCATTATAAGCTTTCTCTAGCACTCGAAGCTGCATCTCAACAGCAGGAACGTGACGCAGACGGCAATCCAGTTGGCGAAATAAACATCGACTGGGACAAGCGGAAAGAGGCAGCCACTCATCAACAGAAAGCGATCGAGTCGTGTAAGATTCGCATCGAAAAAGAGACTGCAGACCTCAACGCACTGCCAGAAAACAAACATAAAGAAAGGCAAAAAGCACAAGAGGATATAGATGATGTGAAAGACATCATGGCTGCCATGGAGCAGCGGCTAGAAGAGCTCAAGAAGCCACCAGTCAGTGTCAAGGCTGAAACCGAGAGAGACGCTCAGTCAGAGCTGATGGGCACTGTCCTTGGGCAAATGCTTGGTGCTAAGAGCTCCGGCAAAGAAGAGCAAAAAGCGATTCTGGAGAAGGCGATGGCCGGCGCGAACGATTTGACGTCGATGGTGAAGAAGAGGAAGCCGAAGCCAGCCGAAAATGGGACGACAGAGATCAAGCCTGAGCTCGAAATCAACGGGAAGGGAAAGCGCAAACTTGATGAAGTCGAGGCTAATGGAGAAGACACAAGCAGCAAGAAGGTCAGGATAGAGGATGTCATTAATTGACCAAGAACAGATTAGTATTAGCGACGATATCACGGCGTGTGCTTTTGGGCTGAATTTATTGCTTGGCCGATAGTTGAGAACAAATCGTGAAACAAGCAATCTTGACTTTTCAACGACGACAACCTTGACGCGATTGGCAACCAATGATATCGTGCTTCATTCAGCTTGTGTCCCTGACCTTCTCCCGCAAAGTTTTGGGATTTCCTGAGTACAAGAACTGATGAAAGACGACCAAGTCTGGAAAGAACTGCAATATTCTCTACTGTCAAATAGGACATTAACGCCATGACAATCCTACCTGATCCAACCAGTGCTAATTTTCAAATCGTTCTCTTCCATAATCAAGTTCTACCGGAATTTCATGATCACGTCACCCCCTACAGTTCCGCAATCCTGACTTTTCTGCAGACCTCATCTATGCACCTGTCAGATACCTGACGAGATTCTCCCGCTCATTGGTAGGTACCAAGCTGAGCACTTCCCTAACGCCTTTCAGACCACCTTCCTTATTCGCCATCAACAACTCAGCAACCTTCTTGCTAATTGCATCGCTCTTTACTGCATCAATCTTGGCGTAGATGTCCTTACGGTGGCTCTCATACCATTCAGCAATCTTCTTGTCATCCTTGTCAAACTCAACATCCAGCATGCCGGACCAGTTCTTGAGCAGAGCAAGATACTGTTCTCTTTGTGTAATACGCTCAGCCGATGTTTGTGGAGGTCCACTGTTGGAAGATGACATTCTCTTGAGCAGAACCTCCTCAGAAAGACGTCTTCGTAATCGCCAGTAGAAGAATCTTCGTGCGTTCTTCCAGTGTAGACCCATTCGGATGACACCCTTGGCTTGCATTCGTCCAGCTCGATCGTGCAGATCAGCGAACTGGATGGCAACCTGCTGGTACACAGGTCCGAGCAAGTTCTCTCGTTCTGTCATCTTAGTCTTGATTTCAGAGGCCTGCTCTGGTGTAATGTTCTTGGCAGCAGATTGTGCCTTCAGCTGAGCATACTCTGGATCAAGACGAGCCATGGTCTCAAGCTGCTTCTCCTTTCGGTATTTGATACCGACAATACCCTCTGGCTCAAGAACACCACCACGAGCGTCCTCATCAGCGTACATCTCCATCTGCTCTGGGTTGATGGTTGGATCAACCACGACCCATGAACCACCACGAAGCTCACCAAATGGTGGAATGTAGACGAAGACTGGTTGCTCATACTTGACGAGAGCATCGACGATGTATGAACCGTACTTGAGCACTTCATTGTACATATCACGCTGACCACCGGAGAAACCACGCCAGTTGGCGAGGATCATGACTGGAAGCTGCTCACCATAGTTGAAGTCCTTAAGAGCTTGAGCAGTCTTGAATGCAGAGTTGGGGTACCATACACCACCGGCTTCCTGGACAACTTGCTCCATCGAGTCAGCGTTGGCAGGATCAGCAGGTGTAACGTTCTCGACAGTTCTCGACTCGACGGCAATGACACCCATGGGAATACCAGCCAATCGAGCACGACCAACAACAACGGTTCGAGCCCAACCGCCAAGTGCTTCTGTGAAAGAGCCCTTGTCGAAAAGACCAGATTGGAAACCGTCAGCAGTATCTGAGCCTGCAATGAGATGTCTGACGTCGTATGGTGCAGATCGGCCTGGTGGGAAGAAGGTGATGTCTCGATCCCACGGATCAGCTGATGGGCTAATTGGGACAGGGTTGCCCTTCTTATCTGGGACAAATGATAGCCAGTCAACGATTTGCTCGACACCTTGGAAGTCGTCGTTAGCTGTCAAGTGGGAGACACCGTTCTTGTACATAATCTGGGTACCACCGAGCTGGAGATTCGAGGTGTAAACTTCTCGTCCGAGGACCTTGTTCAAGGCAGGAGCGCCAGTAAGGATGATTGGCTGGCCTTCGATTTGAATAGCACGTTGACCCAATCGGACAAGGTAAGCACCAATACCAACGGATCGGCAGGTAACAAGTGTTAGGGTAAAGATATCCTCGTAGGCTTTAGATGTTGCACCTGCAATCAGACCAGAGCCTCGCAAGCATTCAACACCGAGGCCATCCTTGGCACCAACAATAGTGGTAATCTGGTGTCTAGTCTCACCCTCATCTTGTATCTCTTCGGTGATGACATCCTTCTCTGGAAGAGTCTTTCTCTTCTCTGGTGTCAGGTAAAGGTACTTGAAGCCACCATTCTGGTTGTTTGGATCGTTCCAGGCAACCGAGAAGTGAGGGATGAGCTCATCTGCCATACCAATACGAGCACCGGAGTTCGCAGAAAGGTAGATTCGCGGGATGCCAAGCTTGCGAGCAAGCTCCGTGCATCGGTTGAAGAACTCATCCTCTGTTGGACCGAATGAACCAATTTGATACGTAATGTCGTTCGCAACAATGACGAATCTTCGTCCTCGCGGATACTCTGGAGTTCGTGCTGTAAGAAGCCATCCCACCATACCACAAGTATTAGTGCCCGGCTCACGCGCAACTTCGCTTAAGTTGCCAGCATCATCGAGCACGAGTTCCTTGTAGTCAATGCAAGTGCCAACTTCTGGCCTTGACTCAGCAAGAGCAGGATGTTTGCTGATAGCCTTAGCCCAGCTGTTTTGAATAGCTTGTCTGAACAGCTCTGGGAAGTCATAAACATATTGAGTGCCCATGAGATGGGCCTTGTTTCGCTTAGGCTGGAGCCACTCCTTGATAGGATATGGCGACGAGACTGGTCGCATGTGCATAGATCCGACTTGGTTGGAATCGATGCTCTCGAAGACCCAGTCGCCAGACTTTGACTTCCTCTCGATGTATGACTCGACCTTCACGACGAAGCCAGACGTGTTATTGATAATAACACGGAGAGGGAAAGGAAGACCAGACTCAGGATCAGTGCACAGAATGCGCAACTCGGCACCAGTGACTCGCAATCGCCACAATCTTCGGCCGAAGCGCTCGAGGAAGCCAGCCAATTGCTCCTCAACGTCCTTTGGTTGTAACGGGAAAACTGGGGTAAAGTTGATGAAGATGTGGTTAAGGTCGGAGTTGTTGTTGCCAATGATTTCCAAAGCATCCAAGATATCGCCAACGAGACGATCGGTCTCCGAGATCAGGTATTCTGCAGTTGGAATGTCGTCCTTCAGGCGACCAGGTCGTACGACAGCACGTGTGAAGTAGCGCTTGTCAATGACCTTGTCATTTTCATTACCTTTACCATACGCCTCAAAGATGTGGATGTTTCTGTTCTCTGTAAATACTGGCTTGATCTTGAATCTAGAAAGACGTCCCAGTTCGAGCTGGAAGGCAAGCGCTGGCTCAACGTGTCGCATGCCGAGGTCTTCCTCGTAATACGGTCCCCTAAATGTGAAGTAGCCAGGGTAGGCTGCCTCCCTGTGGCCCATGATGAAAGTGACACGTCTGATCTTTCGTGCCGCGAGCTCGTTCTTGTAGTCATCGATCAGCGCTGAGGCTCGGGCAAGCAGTTCTTCATCGTTCATGCCTTCGTCGTTTTTGATAGCAATGTTGAGCACCCCAGTAAGGTCGTCATCATCGCCAATCTGTCTCGAGTCTCGTCGCTGTGGAATTGCTAGTGATGTAGAGCTTGGCTTCGCTTGAGCACCCTTAGGGAAGATCTCGAGTGCTCGTGCGATAACATCATCAGCATCATCAAGATACTGGCAGGCAACGATCACACCCTTTCGTGTAGGCTCGTTCGAATCCATCACCTTATTGAGGTAAGAAAGATCACTGACTGAGGTCACACGCTTGAATGGGTCGTTGCGCTGGGATGGAGTCCCTGGTTGCGAGGGATACGACGACTGTAGAGGCAGACCAAACTCAGATTGTCCGACACGTCTCAGTACAAAATCCCAAGACAAGAAGAAGGGCGGCTCGACTTCGTTGTGGTACTCAACCTCCTTTACGGTATAAGCTCGATAGGCTCTTCGAATATATGTCTCGAGAGCTGCAAGGCCAATCCATGGATCAGAGTGAGCGAAGAAGGACGGCAGCACATCAAAGACAGTGTACTGAGAATCGACCACCTCCTTGAGAACGTCAAGATCTGGCTCTCTGTGGTCAGTTCGAGACTCGCCATAGCTTGATTGCATAACGGCGGACTTGAGAATGTGCTGCATTTGTGACTGTCGCTCTTCCAAAGATGGCAGAGCAGCTTGAATGAGCAGTTCTCGAGCTTTCAAAGCAACCTTCGCTGTGGCACGGCCTTCAAGCTCGGTCAAACGTCGAAGAGATGGCTTGAAGAACTTGGCCATATCCTGGGTCCCTGGCTGGTTTGGTCGGTACGCATCAAGAATCGCAATAATCACATTGTTCTTGGTTGAAGTCCTTGTATGCGATAGGACTTGTTGGACGACAGGCATAACGTCCTCTTTGTTGGCTTCACGAAGTTTGAGAATGACATCCTCATCTCGCAATACACCAGACGAGAACTGCTTCTCAACGGCGTAGTATTGATCCAAGAATCCTGTGAAGACACGATATTCATGTGCCTTTAGGCCATCGTTGTACTTGTTGATGACTTCGATCAGTGGTGACAATGTAGTTCGAAGAGTGGCTGCGTTGGCCGGGGTCAAGTTCTCTTCCATGTACTTGCTCAAGACTCGCTGCAATTGCTTCGATGGGAAGTCGGAGTGTCGTGAATGAGCACGCTTAACAGTATCCTCAAGCTGAGTGTCAAGCTTCTGTGGTGTTCTCGAGTGGAGCGCGGAGGACTGGGCTGCCCATTCGCCATATGGCAACTCTGGATCTCTAAGCACACTGATCAAGTCCTTGAGGGTCTGACCTAGGATAATCTGGTTGTCGTATCCCTCAAGAATGCTGTTGAGCACATCGTAGGCTAACGCAAATCGCTGTGGCGGCTTGTTACCCATAAATTGTGGTGGACCGAAATCTGGGAGCTTGCCGACGAATGGTTGAGCAGTCTTGACTCGTGACGGGTCGTCGAGCGCTAGAATACCTAGGATATCGCCAGCTTCGAGTGTTGCTCCTGGTTGTTTGATGAATTGCACAATACCGTCCTCGGTCGCGATCAGAGGCATATACATTTTCATGACCTCAACTTCGGCGAAAGCTTGACCTGCTCTAACGTGCTCACCATTCTCAACAGAGAATTTCACAAGTTTACCGGGAGAAGGTGTTCGTAATTGAGTTGGGTCGTTCTCTTGCTCGAGGAGAGCAGTCTTGCCGTCAACGCTGACACGAGTTTCACCTGGGCTCTCTTTCCAGTACAAGCTGTGAGATTTGCCACTGAGCAGCATCAACAGACCGCCGTCAGCCAATGGTCGCACGCCAACAGTAGCTTTTGTGCCATTGATGAAAAGGTGGTAGCTGCCCTTGCTCGATCTTGTTGCTGTAAACTTGTATCGCTGACCGTCGTAAATGAAATCGATTGGAAAGACAGTCTTCAGCACGTCCTTTGATGGCACTTGACCCTTCTCAAGACCTTTGCGATACTCGGTGATGCAGTCTTCGCTTGCAACATGCGCCTTGACGGTTGCACCAGCAAGAACAGCCAAGACTGGCTCGGGCCGCTCAGCAGTAAGCTTGTTGGTAATCAGCTGGTCAAGCCAGCCTGTCGTGATTGTGTTGTCTTCGAAAGCTGGTGTCTCAAGCAATTTGATCAAGTACTCTACCGTTGTCTTGAAGTCGCCTCGGATGTTCAGCTCCTTCAAGGCAACAACCATGTGCTTTCTTGAAGCAGCTCTGTTCTCGCCATAGGCGAAAATGTGACCAAATTGAGAATCCGAGAAACTGTGAATGGACGACGCAGAAGAAACGGAGAAGTAACCCCAGACGTTCGATGACGACCTGAAGTTAAGATCATGGATCGTACCACCAGAAGGCTTGAAACCCTCGTTTGGATCTTCGGAAGTAATACGACAAGCTGTGCAGTGACCCTTCGGCTGTGGTCGTCTTTGCAACTTTGTGCTTTCTGGCTTGGAGAAATGGAAATCGATCTCGGTTGTGGTATGTGGATCGACTCCGTACAACAATCGAATGTCACGGATTCTGTGGAGTGGGATACCCATAGCAACTTGAAGTTGAGCAGCTGGCAAGTTGACACCACTGACCATTTCTGTGGTTGGATGCTCGACCTGAAGACGAGGATTCAGCTCCAGGAAGTAGAAGGCGTTGTCTGCATGCGAATATAGATATTCGACAGTACCTGCAGAAACGTAGCCGACCAATTCACCGAGACGGACAGCGGCCTGTTCCATGCCTCTGAAGATCTCCTGACCTGCGATTGTGACAGGCGCCTCTTCAATGATCTTTTGGTGTCTTCTCTGAACGGAGCAATCTCTGCCAAACAACGAAATGTTGTTGCCATACTGATCAGCCAACAGCTGCACTTCCAGATGTCGAGCATTCCCAGCCAACTTCATGATGAAGATCGGAGAGCCTGGAATTTCACTGGCTGCGGCGTTGTAGAGAGCTGTAAATTCTTCCTCGTTCTCGACTTTTCGAATACCTTTACCACCGCCTCCTTCTGAGGCCTTCACCATCACAGGGAAGCCGATCTTTCTTGCAGCCTCCAAACCCTCTTCTGGTGAATTAACGCAGCCTTTCGCGTATGTCTCGTCTGTGACTGTGACAATGCCGTTATCATCAACCTCGACGTCTGCGACACCTTCGCCAGACCACGGTATACATGGCACTTTGGCGTGCTGTGCAACAATTGTGGAGGAAATCTTGTCTCCCAAAGATCGCATGGCAGAGCCAGGAGGACCAATGAAGATGATCTTTTTTGGCGATGCAGCCAGTGATTCTGGCAGCTTTGGATTTTCTGAGGCATGACCCCAGCCAGCCCATACTGCATGGGCATTAACTCGTTCGGCGATATCGACGATAAGTTCGACGTTGGCATAGTTGTTGTTGTTCGTGCCACCTGGTACCTATAGATTGTTCTGTCAGCTCGAAATGTTCGATACTCGAGATTTAGCGGGGCAATTTTGCGCACGTACCTCAACATACTGATCAGCCATACGAATGTAATCAGCGTTTGCACCTAAATCTTCTGGAGTGGCCATCACGGTAAATTGGATGGCCCTCTCGTCGCCAAAGGTCTCGTACGCCCATTTTCGCACTGAACGAATTTCCTTCACCGCAGCAATACCATTGTTCGCGATCAGAACGTTTGTAATTACCGAGTGACCATCGCTGGCATATACGAAATCCTTGACCTTGCTCGGAGTAGCTTTTGACAACTTATTCCCGCCAATGAAGTGGGAGCCAACTTCGTGGTTTTTCTGCCAGGTACTCGTAGTACCATTGGCTTGTTTGGTGCCGTTTACACCGTTAACGGCAGCCATGATGTCGAATCTACAAGAGTGTGATCATGCACAAGAATATCGACAGAAGTAGCGGGGCAGATTTTCGGTATGAGCTCGCTGTGATGTCGTTCTCAACGGATAGGGAGTCGTGGAGAAAGCCAATACCAGGTCCTCTTGCAGGAAAATTGTACGAATGGATGTGTGGTGAGTACGAATGTCCAATTCCCTCTATAACAATACGCTTGCAAGAAGGAATGAATGTGTCGGCAAGGACAATGTTTGTGGAGGAAGGAGAAGAAGTGAGATAGGGCAGGAGCGAGTACAGCAGGGGCAGGAACTACCTCGAAGATAATATTTTCCTTCGTTCTACGGAACTAATAAGCACAGCTACTTGCATGTCTACGGCCCATACGATGAATCTGTCCTGTAGTAGCCAACCACGGATGGGGCCAAGATGGGTCTACCGAATTGATTTGACTGTTGGATTTTCGACCTCTTTCCGAATAGCTTGTCCTTGAGGCTACGAGCTGCTCAAGATGATGTCGTTGTTACTCTGAGATAGCCCAAAACAGCTTCAGGCGCAGTTGAGGGTGGATTCCGCATCTCGTCGGGGCGTCTTACTTGTCATTGATTGGTGTGAGGGCCCGCTAGAGTCAGGACCGAACTGCACCCCAACTCCAACAAAAACTTCATCTCTCCAACATCTTTTCCAATATGTTCTCGGAGTATATGTTGAGGATTGTGCTTCCTTGTCAGAATTCATCTGCGATAAGTACACGGCGACAACTATCCTCTGCAGTATTTGCCCAGCACTTCAAGAGCAAAACAAGCTCGTCAGGGAGCTCTATGCTCGCGTGCTGCAGTATCACCAGCGGTCTGTTTGACAACGTGGCGTTTAGTCCAATCATTGGCTTCTACTGGGTGTTAGTGGAGCCCGGTTAGCTGGACATCTTACATACAGCAAATAGTCTGGTAATTTCGGAGTCCGCACTCTTTACGAACGTGTACCAGCACCGAAATATGCTGGCTTCAGATCAGGTTGCACTGGAAAAGAGACGCCTGATAACAAGATTTCCTGGCTGCTTGGCTCTTTCGCTCTACACAGCTTGCTTTTGACGTGGAATCGAAATGAATTTCCTCCTTGCAGCCAACCCTCAGCCTTGTCCCCACCTTCTTGAAAACGCTTCAACAATTCCTCCGATCGGATCTCCTTATTTCCCATGACGTTTTCCCGAACCGATTTACCGTTCCCAACCAAAGCCAGCAAGACGCCTCTCTGCTGCTCGTCGACTTCACCTACTTAAATGCACCTAGAGTTGTTCTCTAACAGGTGCAGGCGTACGCGAGACACAATGCTAGCCTTGCCGTTGTCGATCACTCGGCTACCAAAGATCCTTCCCGCTGCTATATTTGGTTCGTTGAGGACGCCTAGGGGTTTCTGAAGGCCTCCACCCTGCCTATCTTGGTGCTTATCCACGCCTAAAGCGATAGCCGTAGTTCCTTCGTGTTTCGTATCCTTGCTTCACGAACTCCAAAGCGTTTCGTATCGCGAACAAAATCGTTCCGAATACACATCTTTCCTGGCTACAACGTGTTACCTAGGTGCTCTTCGATTACTAGTTCAGAGTGTCCTGCCTATATTGCTCAGTCTCAACGCTAATGTTTGAGCTATGGATTTATCTCAGTATCCAAGACTACTGCTAAGTTTTTAGCCAGAACGTTTCCTCCGAAATCAACCAGTTAACATGCCGTCGCTGGCTCTAGCGATCAAGGCCAAATCCAGGGTACGTCGCAAACAGTTCGACGAGGATCTGCTATGACAGTAGGCAACCGGTGCTTCTCATGAAATTTCCCACGGGTCACATGATGCCGTGTGCCGTAGCAGAGTTCGACGCGTTACTTGCGTGATGTCAGACAACAATGACGTCGGCGATAGCGACGATGATCATGAAGGTTGACATAGTATTGCTTATATGTGCTGTATCTCTTGCATACTATTTTGCTCACTGCAATTGTGGTTGACTCACAAAATGGTTGAAACACGATCCAAAAGACCTCTAGCAGAAGCTGATGCTAATGTGCCTCCACCTAAAGCTGCCAAGAAGAACAGTGGTAGTTCAAAGAAGCAGTCAAATAGCCAAAAGGAGAAGCAGGGCACAAATATCCAACAAGTAAAAAAAAAGCTACCAACCCCAAAGAAAGATCCAAAATCTTTCAAGCCAAAAGCAGCTGATGGACTCGTCCAATACAATGACAATGAAGCTCGTATCAAAATCAGTGGCGAGGTGCTCATCGAAGATGACGACCCCTACGAGTACATCTGCATGGCACGCACGTCCGAAGATCGCGAGCGAGAAAACGATCTGAAACCAGCCAGTCAACAGCTAAGTCGAGAACAACTCCGAAAACAACACAACGCTTCCCTTGACGGACCTCCCAAGATCGGTGATCCGGCAAAAGACTACCCTGGCCACAAATGGATCATTATGCGCAACAGCTGGGACCTGATGTCGGAGCGAAAAACCACAGCCAGCTATTGCTGTCCGGACGCCTTCGACATGTACATCTGGAACGATTGGGAAGGTTACGGCTTGCTCGAAATTGTTGAGAACTTTGTCGCTGACTTCCATGCCGCATTCGTGATGCCTGAATCCAAGAATCGGTTAAGAAACATGTGGTTCCCTCTGGCAGCCCTTCTGCATTGGATTGCGATTAAGGAGTCGATTGTGGACTTCACTTGTGGCGATGACTCGGGTGCTGTGGTTGATATACTGGCGTTGATCGGGAGAGCTTTCGTGACAATGCTGAATGCGTTGGAAAGAGCTGGTGAGCTCAAGCCGGATTCGTCGTTCAAGGATCTAGCGCTGGTCATATCTTTGGCTTTGATATTCCTAGATGAGTATATGGACGAGGACTCGATAGGTGAAGTTGACGACGAAGATATATGGACACAGGAGATTATGCTATATGCCAAGAACTTCGATATCGATCTGCTGAACAGCGGCGTCTCTGGCATCAAAGAGCTGATCGAGCTCAACACTGAGTCTGCTAGAACAAGTCGGAAATGGCCAGGAGCAGGATCTGATCGATGGTCTTTCGCAAAAGCTGTAAGTAAGTCGCAAGATTGAAGGATGAGTGACTAATTCGTTGATAGTTCAAATCTTATGAGGACAGACATGCTGGCAGTGGAATTTCTATGCAGCCCAGCAGTGGTCACATGGGAGGAAGCAAGTATGATATCACAAAGATGTCAAGCGCGCAGCGAAAGAAGTATAGCTTCGACGAAAAGGACCCTTTTGCGGAATTCACTCAAAAAGAGCTTAACAACAACCAGCTCAGCTTTTCTGATTAGTTGCACAGACAGAGGAATCTCATCGTCCCTAATCATTGTCTTCGTCGATGTTCTTGTCATCCATATGCTGACTCGCCCAAGGAGACTTCGCCCTAAGTTTCGTGCCGTATCTCTCGAGCACGAATGGAATAGGTATCAATAGCATGGCCAAGCATGCTAGGATTGTCCCAGCCCAGTTGTAGCCTTCATTCTTGAACAGCTGATTTCCGAATAGTGGAAACCCGGCACCTGCGAGATTTCGAATGAGACCAACACCTGCTAATGCGCTTGCAGAGAATACCATGTACGAGTCTTCGATGTACAAATAGGTCATGAGGATCAACGCGTAGAACGACCATCCGAATAGCACAGTAGCCAAGATTGGCACAATCCAATGGATGTGATACTCCCTTGGCGAAGTCCAGGCGAACCACCACAGACTGACTGGAAAAGTGATTGCTGCAATTTTGCCCAGCTGGACTCGTGCTTCTGGAATATTTGGGAACCGATCGTCTTTGCTTGCCTCCAGGCGGTCGTCTATCGAAAGAGACCGGCCTTCTCGAATGCGTCTCTGGTAGTATCGTTCTTGCCAAACGTTGATTATTGGTCCTAGCGTAATGCCAACGACAAGCCCGAGAAATGTCAGGCCAACGCCAATGACACTGAAATCCTTGCCTTCTGTGCCGAAGACGAGGTTGAAAGCGTCATTAAACAAGAAGGACAAGCCGTACAGATATCCGTTATATAGTGCCGCGAAAACGATAATAGCTTCTGTGAACAGGAATCTGAAAGGTCGAGATAAGGTAACTTTGAATAGCTGACTCAGTGATTTTTGCGCATCTCTTCTGGTACATCGACGTTGTTTGTCCGTCGTCCCTGTCTGATCTTCCTTGCTCGTCGCCTCAGCAATACGGAGTGCCTGGTCTCATTATCGAAACCAAGCAGAACGACACACAAAATTAACCAGAAACCTCCACAAACACCGAATATAGCCCAGATGACAGTTCTCCACGGTCGTGTTGCCGCCACGAAAGAGAACAAAAAGTATCCCGATGGACTGCCACATACTGCTGCCCACAGGAACACACTCATAGCTGGACCAACCTGACCTCGTGGCCACATGTCTGCGATCGTGCCGCCGAAATTTGCGATCGTCACACTAGCAAATAGACCAGATAGAATCCGAAGTACCAAGAAGCCTCCCAGATTCTGCACCAAAGCTGTGCCGACCAGGAAACATAGGAAACAACCATATGGTACGATGTACAGCAAAGACCGGCCATAATATTCGGAAAGCGGAGCAAGTGTCATTGGACCAAGAGCCAGACCTAGAACATACATCGATAGACCCAATACGCCAACCTCAGTGCTGACATGAAAGTCTTGGGTAAACTTCTTCGATGCAGGTGAGAAACCTGATGCGCCCCATGATACTGTTAGATCAACAAGTGTGATTGCTGCCACAATTGACCATTTCCTCCATTCTGACCAATTCCGAGGATTCGCTGGATCTTCAGCTGCAAAATCAACGATATGCTTGTCAGGTAAGGGGTCATGCGCTGTTATAGTATTGCTCGCCATTTGGCTTGGTTGTGGCGAGCTCATATTATTGAGGCGTTCTGTGCTCGAAGACATTGCAAGCAGAGCATGTGGTTGTTTTTCCTATGAATTTAGCGCATATAGACGTGACGTCGAGCCATCCATGCTGCTGGATGGAGATCGTTTTGATCTGTAGATTGACGAACGCTTGTGATTGCCGAAGCATTATCTACTAGTGGACCGGAGTGGACATGGCGGAGGTTCATTCACTGGTGGAATTGACGTCATATGGGTGATCGTCATGAACAGAAGGAGCACCAAAACTGCAACTTTACGTGAAGACGACGGAGGCTTGGCCTGAAGGAACAACAAGACGTTAGTCATATGGTATTCTTTGCACAACACGTACTGCGGGTCTACTCCTTCAGGTAGTCATGATCATCTTCAGTGCCTTGTGCTGAGCGGCAGCACCAAAGGTTGAGTATGCTTTTTCACCGTCGTTCTGGAGGTTGAATTCTCCTAAGTATTAGCATGGCGCATTGTTCTAAAGTCCTCGTAACGTACCGTGCGTGATGAGTTGATCAAGCTTCAATGTTCCGGCTTCGAACATTCGAATGAGACTGTCAGTTGTGTTACAGTTGACAAAACCCATCGTAATAGCTGATTCATTAGCAATCTAACAAGGTCGACTTTCCAAACAGACTTACCAATATTGTAGCCCCATAGCTTATCTATCTTCAACTTGGCAGGTGCACCGTGAACACCAATGTTCGCAATCACGCCGCCGAAAGCAATGAGGTCCTGGCAAAGCTCAAACGAAGCAGGTATACCGACAGCTTCAACCACAGTGTCACAGCCCAGACCATTAGTCAAGTCCTTCACTTTCTTCTCCACATCCCCTTCGTCAATGTTGATAGTTACATTTGCACCCATGTTCTTCGCAGCTTCCAATCTGCTGGCGTCTTTGTCGATGGCGATGACCAGACTAGGTGAGTACATTTTAGAGGTTAAGACCGCAGACAACCCGATAGGACCAACGCCGACCACTGCAACGGTCGATCCAGGTTTGATCTTACCCGCAAGGACACCTACTTCGTACCCAGTCGGGCCAATGTCGCTGAGCATTACCATAGCTTTCTCGTCGACACCATTTGGGACTTTGTGCAAACTCCCATCAGCATGACGAATGCGCACGTACTCAGCCTGACATCCATCGACAGTATGTCCTAGAATCCACCCGCCATCGTCGCAATGCGAGTACATGCCACGCTTGCACATATTACAGCTCGAGCACGATGTGATGCAAGCAATCAGGACGTTGTCTCCTGCTTTGTACTTCTTTACGGCGTCACCTACAGCTTCGACCGTGCCGACACCTTCATGACCAATGGTGACGCCCTCCTTGCATGATGGTACGTGTCCCTGGAGAATGTGAAGGTCGGAGCCACAGATCGTAGTGTACTTGATTTTAACTATCGCATCAGTAGGCTCCTTGATCTCGGGCTTTGGCTTGTCTTCGAGCTTGATTGTGTTTAGACCACGATAAACGAGTGCCTTCATCTTGGATTATATATGCTGGGTCCAGTTTAGAGGTGTTGTTTGACTGGGTACATTCGGAATGAGAGTACTTTTTGTAGACTTTCCCTCAAGACTTACCCTCGGCATGCCTGAAAGCGTCCAATAGCACACCCAATCTCATCGTAACATTCTGCTCGTCCTGTAGCCCGAGTGTTTGGAAGAGGAGTAGTTTGGCTTGAACGACTGCGTGAGAATCTCCTGACCTGTGGGTCTGACTGAGTGTGCTCCAAAATGCGGAGAAGGTTTATAGTCAATGCATGGCGTAGCTCGTCCCTGCATAAACACGAGTCAGCTTTCACGTGAGCATGAAAGTAGGCACGTTAGACAGCTTCACTGTATCAGCGTTGGCAAGGACGTGAGCTCTGATGAGTCGCTGTAGTAGAGTAATGTCCTCTGCGAAGTCCGTTTCATCTTGGGATAGGACATGCTTAAACTGATTGTCGATCGCAAATAGACGAGTGCCAGTCACCACAGAATCTATGGGCGTAGTGATCAGCCGAAGCACAAATGTTGCTGTGTTATATAAAGAGGACAGAAGCCTTGCACGCTTCTCAGCAAAGTTTGCTTCACTGACCTCGAACCTTCGATTCCAGCCTGCAAGCCGGATTGCCATCTTGCACGTTTCGCCTTGTGCCATAGCTTGTATGAGGACTTTGAGGCTCTCTTGCGCTTCTGCCTCATGTTGGAATGATAACGTTGTCTCGACGGCGTCTTCCACGGTATCGTGGCCCGGAAAGATATAATTCAATGCCTTTTCCAATTCGTGCAATCCCTGGTCCACGGCGAGCAGAAGTGGTAGCTTCGATTGCTGTCGCTGCTCTTTGACCATCCGCAAGCCAGACTCGAGATGTAGCTTAGCAGCCTCGAAGTTTCTCGTGAAGCAGGAATAGCTGAAAAGAATGGCGCAGCAAATCAGTAGCTCTTCCGTCAGAAGATCTCCTTTCAGGATTGCTTTGACCACAGACTGAAAGTGATACTGCTGTCGCGCAATCAGCCAGTCTGAAGTATTGCCATAACGCATCATGTTCTCCTCTGCTGCCGATGTAGCTGAAATAGCAGATCTTACCACAGAGCTGCACTGCGCTATTTGTGGTGCGAATGTCAGGTAGACCAGTGCGATGCTTTCCTGAGAGCCCACACTACCTCGACTTTTGAAGCGCGCATGAGTCTGCGACAAAAAGAACTCGAGGTGGCGCTTCTCGTCCGGTCGACCTTGTACGGCATTCAGGCTACCATAGCTGGCTACTGCCACACTGCCATTAAGGTAATGCGACATATATTTCTTTCCCACCATACGATTTTCCTTGGGCGCAAGCTGATCGTATCTTTGGACAACCTGGGACTCATTTGTCGACGATCGATCATACTGACATTGCAGGTGCTTTCGAATACATGGGTTGCACGCAGGTTTTACCTCGTCACATTTGATGCGACGCCTTCGGCAGGCTGCACACCCCGATCTGACCTTATGATGATACTTTTTGACTCGAGATCTCTCATTATGCGATGAGGAAGAAGTGCCCGGAGCAGAGGACTGTGACATATCCGCTGACGACTAGTCTCACATCTCTGAAGTACCACATGCTATAATCACCAATATGCCTTAGCGATCAGAAACTAAGACTTTTCACGATTGTCATCGAAAACGCAGATCGTAACCTATAAACAGTTTGACGCGTCCTCTCATTTTGGTGTGATGAAAAGTTGACAGACTTTGTATGATTTGGAGAATTCATCTTGCTCGAGAAAGAAGCAGGAACGCGAAGCTGCCTTGCTTAGAAAGACCGAGGTCAGATCGGCATACCTTCCCAAAACCCTGGTAGAGGACTCAATGAAGGTCTCAGTGATCATAGAAACTCAACAACCCAATATCATTGGGTCTATCCCGATACTGGAAAACACAGCGGGTCAGGTGCAACAGATCCGATGCTGATGATTACCGCTACATAGGTCACGACACCGAGGTTTTGAGCTGTCACGCAAAATATCTTCACCTTGTCACACCCCAATAGAAACGCCGTAATGCTCAGTCATTATGCCGTATTCGAGGTCAGCCCATTCACGGACTCGAACAGCACTTGACGGAAGACCTTGACGTCTTATGGACATTCACACCCCTGGTGATAGCGTTGAATACCTGCACAACTTCTCCAAGCGTGCCGGGAGCTTCAGCTGGTGCCAAGTTTAGGAACCACTTCAATGCTTAGATCCGCTGAGTGTGCAGTCGATCGATTAGATGAGGCATATCTTGTGTTTGAAATGTATTAGAATCACCTGACAGGTTTCTTCTTTGAGTCCGTGATTGTCCAATTCGACTTGTCAGTGTGGGAGTCAAGCTGACAATAACCTCACCAGATGTGAGATTCAAGATAATGCAAATAGCCAAAGGAAATGCATCAACCTAAGTCACAAAGACACTAGTATCCCTTTTACTAACTAGTATTCCGTATCATGTTGCGAACTCTAGCTACTCATCCACCATCACAGCATACACAACTCCAATGAGCTCGCCGAGCTCGTTAATGGAGGAGTTCTTGCTTGTGTCACCTGAAGACTAGCACCAGGAGGTAAGTCATTGACAGATGTAAACTTTCACTTGTGAACACCAGCGACCTCGAAACAAGACAACAAATTCCAGAGTGGTTTGCGCATGGTCATTATCGTGGCTTGCCCTCCCGTAACCTCGACACCGACCCTGGTCCATTTTTCCGAGGCTGCGCGATTGCATGCAACCTCAATCACACTGCTTTGACAATAAAGGCGTCTGTCAAACTCAGATGTCTGATTGTGGTTTTCACCTTGGCAGTCCATCTGCTGGCCGCCGCTGAGAATTGGGGAGTTCAGCTCTGCCGGTAGAAGAATGGTATTGGTTAACGCTTACAGGTGCTTCATAGGAAGCTGTATTTGCCGAGTGCTGATTTCTGCGGCGCAGTATGAACCAAGCGATAAGCGCAAGTAAAACCAGCGTTCCAAGGCCGACACCTACCCCTATTCCAGCCTTTGCTCCTGTTGTCAGACCTGTTGAGTATGCAGACTTAGAAGTGCTGGTAAGTGAAGGGCTTTCCGCCGTCACTGTCGTCGTTACCGGGTAATGGTCACTAGAGCTCGGCAGGCTCGATATGATGTTCGAGGTGGCAATAAAGGTAGGCGTACCAGAACTTGTCAGATCAGACGCTTTGAAGCGAATCTGAATAGGATACGCGACTTGCACGGAACCAGTCATTGTGGATGTGAGCGAAAATTGTCTTGTTGATACAATGTTCTGGTCGTAGATGCCATCTAATACCGTGACAGGTGTCGAAGTTGACAGGACACTTTCGCAGGCCCAGTAGACGCCCCCTGCATTTATTGATGGACACAAATACGATCTGTAGAGGTTTTTAGCTTTCGCTCACTGTGCACGTTCCCCTCCGGAGCAAGTCTTACTGTGGGCAACAGAAAACGATGGTCTCCCCCATCGCAGTGCTCAGCCCAGTGTATGGAGCACACGACTTGTACCTGAAGGGACAAACCCCAGGACTGTAGTAGCTCGAAAACCATCCCCAGGCGACAGTATAGAAATTATTGGACGGGCAGCAACTTGAAATAGCACAGCCTTGAGTTTCGAAGGTCCACGGTGCACCCAATCCACCAGTTTGCATGTCATATAGGTTGTCCAAACAATCAGCAGGAAAGCTCATAGACGTTATGAGTGGACCCAAGTTGGTAGAAGACGTTACCGGTGGTTCGGTGAAAACGATTGTTCTGCTTGCCATTACTTTCTTGCCAGATGTGTTGTGTTCAGGGTTTTTGGTTTTGTGCTTGCCTCGTCAACGTAAATATATAGAAAAGACATTAGGACAGCAGAGCCATCACTAAATTCATTGTCGAGTCAAATATCAGATCGACCTGGTTCCTTGGGTTTTTACCGAGGTGATCACTATCTGCGATTCCAGTCAGAACGGTATGTCCGGGTGCTATCTCTGCAGTGAATATCTCGCTTCCGTTACAGTCCAAATACTTGCAATGCCACAAGATATGGTGGATGCTTTGACACGTGTTATGGCTATTTCTCAGGTGTGATGCCTGCATCATGCAGCAGCTTGACAAGCGTCTTGGGGACTCAAAGTGCCTTTTTACCGTCAGGCTGGGTCGATGAGCACAATAGTGCACGCGGTACTTAGTACATTAGCTATACTATATGACATTCTTGGTAATCGTCTGCAACTAGTGTCAATAGATTGTCATTAACCTTGTAGCGACAACCACAGCAGCTAGCTCTACATGTGGTGACAAGCTTGACATCGATGCATGTCCCGTATTGCTGGAATGACTATTAGCTAATTGAATGGCATAGCTTGATGGTGCTTGATTTGCTAAGCTCTTCTTGTCCTTGATCCGATTTGTGGCTGTTCCATAGGCAGCATATTGAACGGGCTGAACACAATACTATCGAAATAGGTAAGCCACAAGCACGAAGATCGAGACTGCGCCTGAATCCAGATGAGCAGCAAATGAAAAAGGGCTGGGAAAAGGCGAAGCTCTACAAGCACCAAACACGGTTAGGCTGCAAGTTAGCGTGGTGGGGGTCGATCGAGTCGAAGCACCCAGCTATATGGTGGAAGCTGCGAATCTGTCGCAGTTTTCACGATACTGAAACATGATCGGGATGTTCCCGGCCACTTTGTATCACTTCGTGAAGGATGGTGTCGACAATTTCTTGCATCATTACCGCTGAGCCTTTGATATGTACACGAAAACAATTCATCTTGTCGCAAGACGAGCAGGTGGTCTCTCAGCCCAACGACACGGAGCTCAGCCCATCTACGTTTTCATGCCCGAGTGGCATCTGTGACCTGTCCAAACTAAAGATGCATTAGTTTGGACTTGGCAGGCAGAATGCCCAGGTTTTGACTTTCCCATGGTCTTTCAAGCAGACACAGCCTTCACGTGGCTTGATTTATAGCATACGAGGAGCTTTGCTGCTGACCAGACAGGTCGCGATCTGGCTCACAGAGTGAGTATATATGAACTCTTGCGAACCTATGCGTTCTCAGCCCGAGGACAAGGCAGCTGGGATCCTGATCTGATCTTTGTCTAGCCACCTCTTTTTGGACTCAAGTATGGCATCGTGCATTGTCAAACTCACCTATATATTGCTTTGTGCTTATCAGCTAATCCACCACACTTTGGGCACTCCCCTCCCAGAAACATCGCGGGATGGATTTCTGCATTTGCCTATGACTCGAACTGATGACGTGAAGAATGACAAAAGAAGCGTCAATGTGCCTCTTCACAATTCAGTCAGAGCTTACGATATTCAACTCTCGATAGGCAATCCTGCACAAACAGTGACACTCTCACTGGATACTGGGAGCAGTGATATCTGGAGCTATGCACCTGGCTCGTGCTCAACTTGTAAAGGAGGCACCTGTAGGACACTCAAGTCATGCACTTGAAGATTGCTAATCCTCTACAGATAATCCGACCCTGTCCTCGAGCGCCACTAGTGCGAATGAGGTCGGTCCATTCTACATTAAGTATTTTGATGAGAGTGTAGAACAAGGTGTCTACGTTCGCGACGACATACACATTGCAGGGACCACAGTGAAGTCAGCTGTCATAGCTGTAGCGACTTCCGGCTCAGATGTTAGTTCTGGCGTGTTCGGTATTGGCTTTGACCAGCTTGAGGCTTCAGCCGTCGACGGCAGTCCACAGCTCTACAACGGATTCCTGGACGACCTCGTATCACAAGGTATAATCAAAGCTCACGCGTACAGTCTTTACCTGGATGATTTGGGTAAGTGCAACTCCTGCTGCAATCTCTTCCTTTACTGATAGAGCAGGATCATCTTCAGGATCGTTGTTGCTTGGTGGTACAGACTCGTCAAAATACAAGGGCAATCTAGTCACATTACCAATCGTGCAGTCCAGTGACGGTCTAGCACGTCTTAGTGTAGCCTGGACTGGCATCAGCATTACTGGTCCACAAGAGACTACACGTACTTATACGACGTCGAACTTCGCATACCCAGTAGTCCTTGACACAGGCTATACACTTACCGTACTCCCAGTCGATCTCTTCAATGCCTTCGTACAATATTTCGGGGCTTACCAGGCCGACAAAGGTGTATGGGGAGTCAATTGCAACCTAGGAAGTGGTCACATTAACTTCGGCTTCGGCAATGCTGTCACCATAGCTGTGCCTTTCTCCGAGATTGCACTACCAGCTCAATCCTTCGGTGGCAACGCTGGAGCGTGCCTATTTGGCTTCCAGCCTTCACTGAACACTGATGGAGGGGTCATCTCATTTGGTGATACATTCTTGAGATCTGCTTACGTGGTATACAACTACGATACCCTCACGATCAGCCTTGCACAAGCCAGCTATGACACAAGTTGCACGAATTGTGCGAAATCAATCTGAAAGGAGCAGTAAGTGGACAGAAGTGGCACTCCGGCAAGGTTGAAAATATTAGGTACCTAGATAATGGGGTTAAGCATCGTTTCTAGGCGACTTATGGGCTTCCCAGGCTCAAACAAGCTCAATTTCAGTCCCTATTTGTTCCTCATGAAATTCTGGAGTGCGAACTCTTTTAATCGGGATCCACATGAGACCACTCTATAGCAGCTTGACTTACCCTTGCCTCTTTCGCTGCGGTGATCAGCTTGCGCTGCTCAGCGGCCTGAAGCTTGATTGTTTGATCTTGTCTGGACAAGCGCTGCATCATCCTATCGTGGCTCCGCTTGTCGGCTGCTTCCCTACTATCGATCATGCGCCGTTCTAATCCAGCTTCACGATCTCGCGCAGTATACCGTTGCTGATCTTTTTCTTTCTGCGACGAATACTCCAGCGCTTTGAGGTTCTGCATGGCGGAGTATTCCAGCTGTTTGAGGTTCGAGGCGTTTCTGAATTCGACCTCACCTTTATTCTTGGCCGATTGATATTCGATCTCGCCTCGATTCTTGGCCGCGTGATATTCGATCTGACCTCTCTCTCTAGCAGCGTCGTTCTCTATCCTGCCTCTCTCCATACTGGCATCGTTCTCAATTCTAGTTCTCTCAAGCAGCGCAGTTCGTGCTTGCGCATGATCAGCTGCAGCGTTTGTCCTCCGTTGTGTCGACAAACTGTTTTCGAGTCTCAATTGTTGGTCGGCTTGCTGCTGAGTGTGAGCCAGACTGGTCTGGTGTTGACGTTGCCGTATTCCTTCGTCGACTCTTGCACTCTCAAGACGCCGCTGAATGGCACGCTGCTCAGCCAGGTCCTCAAGATCTGCCTGATCCATGATTTTCTGTAATTCAGGGGGCAAGCCTTTATAGCCCTCTGGTTGGCTTCCCTTTTTCCTGAATAGCTTAGATTTGCACGATACACTCTGTAGCAAACGCGAGAGCTCGGCTTTAGTTTGATCTTCGCAGTCAATGCATTGATGTAGGTAGACGTCTGGAGACATGTATCTACCGGCCGAATCTTGGTACAAGAAAGTCTCTGCATCCGATCGGATGTCCTTGTAAACTTCAGGGAAGCGCAAGAGCGCTCGAGTAATTTCGATAGGCCGACGGTTCTCGAGAGCTAAGTGCAATACTGTTTTGCCTTTTGCTCTGAAGGTCAGATCTGCACAAGCCTCGATCAGCAGACGCATAGTTTTGTTTGCCGCTGCAACATCGTGTCCACTTTCTAGAATTGCTTGGGAACATAATTCGCCCAGAGCGGTTCTTCCATCATGCAGATCACTAGAATAATCTGGATCGTGGTCTTGCTCAAGAAGCATTGCAACAGCACCCAATTCGAGAAGACGTGCTGCTTCGTGAAGACTCCCGTCGTTGGCTGGTACTCTCTCTTCCAGGAGAAGGTGAATCGCGATGCTATCTGCTTTTGCTGTGGCGTGGAACAAGGGAGATTTTCCATCTGAATCCACGGCTGCGATATTTGCGCCTAGACTAATGAGCCTTTCCATTATCTTGTGCCGGCCGGATCGAGCTGCCAGACTGATCGCTGTGATTTCCGATGCATCGGTAGTGAAGTTAGGGTTAACTAAAAGACGTCAGCTATACATGGAGGCACTGCACGCCCGGAACTCACCGCTTTCATCTCGTGACAGCAGCTCCAATATGACCTCGTCACTTACGCCTGGTTTGGGTTGTCCCAAAGCCCAGATTACTGGCGTCACCGCTTCTGTGTTGAGAGTGTTGCCGTCGTTGACTAGGAGTGTGTCGCCAGCTGGATATCCGAAATTGAGCAAGAGCTGTATCAATTCTTTTCCATGGGGGAATCGTCGCATAGCTTCGAAGATTATCTCAACATTGGGATGTTGGCTGTAATAGTGCGAGCTCTTGAACGTGATGTAGCAAAGTTCTACTAATTGATCGTACTTGTCTTGCAAGAAATTGCTGACAAGGCAGCATATCACTTGGTCAAAATTCGCACGCGAATTCAACATTAGGTAGAAAGCTTCCAAATCCTCTATTTGGCCAGCAAGGCAGAACGCCAGACAAGATTCGGTATTGACATCAGCCCCATATTTAACCAGGTCCTCGTACAATCGATACAATGGCGATCCAAATGCCTCGAGACTTTGCATAAAGGCGCGGTCTTTCAGCGATTGACTGATATCGTGCTTCAAAAGTATCAAAGCGACCGCTAGGAGATCTTCGCCGTTATAATTGTTTCCTGACGCCGTCATAATCTCGAAGGATTTGTTGAGTGCACATGCGCTGGGCTTTGCGTTAGCCAATGCTTTCACGATGTCTGGCACCATTTCGTTCATTGCAAACACGATGGTCTCGTCGAGTTCGTGCAATTTGGTCGAGGTGTCTTTCAGTAGGAGGTCCAGGAGATACAGGTCGTGATCCGTAATTGCGCGCTTGGTGGCTGCTAACCATACGGAATTGTCGAGTCCATCAACGACCAATGTAGATGCGAATTCGTACCTGATGTCTTTTGCGAGACTTAAGCAAGCTTGGAAGGCGTTGGAACGTGTCGTTTGTAACGGAATGACGTACTGGAAGAGAAATACAGTCGTAGCAACGTCTTGCCTTGTGATTAGAGTCAGTAAGGTGTCGTCTCCAAGCAGCGCACCGTTACTGGCCAGTAATGCTAAGACGACTCTATCAGTATCGTCGCTATTGACCATTTGTGATAATGCGTAGGTAAGAGAGTCCTGAGATACTTTTTTGGTGATAAGTAGACGTTTGAAAAGATAGACTTTCTTATCATTAGATAATGTTGCCAGGGAAAGAGCCTTGAATGCTTTGTCAAAGCCTGAAGCATTTAGTTGCCGCTCTATGAACATGTCTGCGAGCTCGATATTTCCAGAAGTGATCGCTGCTATCAGAGTACTGTCCGTGTTGGGACCTTGGAATGCTTCATGGCGTAGGAAAAGTTCTGCTAAAGCCACATCTTCGCTGTTTGATTGGACGCATTCTTCCAAAGCCTTCTGCAAGCTCTTGCCTCGATATCCTGCTTGTAGAATACTCTTGAACAGTTCATAACGATGGTCTCGTTGACATGAGCTCTTTCTTACAGAGTTGAAAGCTGTCTTCAGTGCTTCGTGATTGGGAGACTTCGATAGGAATAGTTTCAAGCGTTCCAGAGATTTCTTTGGTGTCTGTAGCTCAATGGCAACTGTCAACAGAGCACCTCTGTTATAGTTGACGTTTGCACCATTCTCCAGCAGAGCCTTAACTATTTCGTCTTGTCCCCCTGTCTGGTAGTCCCTTGTTTCGGCTATCAACGCGCCGCTTATCGCTGCTTCGAAAGCACGACAACAACGGAGCAGGACGTACAACCGAGCTTGATCTGTCCTTGACGATTGCAAAATGGTCGGGAGAATGCTGGTAAAGGTAATTTCGTCGATACGTCCAGTGCCACATACAGCTTTGAAAGTTTCGCTTTGCGTCAGCGAAAATGCTGTCGTGATGACCTCTCCGCTGACACAATTCACGTTGGCGCCATATCGCAAGAACAAATCCACCACTGCTGCCGAATCCTTGTTGTTAGAGTCCTGAACTGCAGCAAGAAATACTGGTATGACAATACTGTTATTGCAATCCGCGCCACGATTCAGCAGGAGCTCCGTTGCAGCCATCACATCGAAATGTACTGACTTTGTTCGAGACGCATACACTTGTACGAGAGCTTGCGTCAAGACTGAAGGCGTGGCATTTGTGGTGGGCGCTGTCAATAGCTGCAGCATCTCTACATCGACATTTCTGGCTGCACGTAACACGCAATTTTCGTTGTCTTTGTAGTAGTTGACCGAAGCACCAGCTGTCAGCAACGTCTGTACGATCTCAATGTCACGAAGCGCAGTGCTAGCAGTCATATCCAGCAAGGAATGATCGACATGAGAGCCGGTAACACCTTTTCGAACGAGAAGCCGAACAGCTTGTCTCCGTTTGTCTCGACTAGCAATAGCTAGTGCATCAGGCAAGGTAGTTGCCAAGACTGCGTCAGCCGATACACTAGTGTTGGAAAGACTCTGGTCGGTGCCAAGAACACGACGAAGCAAGACAACATCCTGTCTTGCAAGGACAACCTTCACCGCTGCACAATCATGCCAGTCAAGTGACACACCGTGCTTGACCAAAGCGTCGATCACACGATCATAATCTTTTTGCACAGCCCAGTGAAGGATATCGCCGAGTGAATTTGCGTCTGCACCAGCCTTGAAAAGTAATTCGCATATCCCAAATGCTTCATTTTCTGACGTCCTGGTCATGACCCTTTGCATCATCGACGTTGCCACATCTGAAGGTATTTGGCGGTGCCTGATAAGCAACGATATGATTTCCAGATTGTTTCTTTCTATCACGAGGAGCAAGACTCTGGGTAGCAGACGCTTAGAAATACGTCCACCAGCTGAAACAAGTATATCGATCGTGTCGATCACGAATGGAGAGTTACGGTTTATGGAAGCGATGACCCATTCGATTGCCCCCTTGAGAGACTCATGTCCAATATCTGAGCACCTTACGATCGTTAGTGTAAGAAGCCGAAAACGAGCTTCGCGAACAGCAGTGGTGATGCATGAGCCATGTGCATGATTGACATCCGCCCCGCACGAAAGCAGCAGATGAGCCATTTCAAAATCATTATTTTCGACGGCCGTTTGTAGGGCCTTGTTCTTTTCCACCTGATCGATGGTATCAACACTGGCATTCAGGAACACGGTCGCCCATGTTCGATCGCAATCAGCGACCCGCCTTTGAAATTCTCGATGGCATGTGTTGACATTTGCGCCATAAGAGATCAGATCCTTTGTGATTTCGAGGAAATTATTCTGCATTGCAATCTTCAAAGCACCATCCAAGGCATTTTGGTTCAGCTTAGGCTTCCTGCTGGCCAGCAGAGAAACATACTCTCGTTGACTTGTCTCTGTTGCCCTTTCAAGCCACCGACTATACGTTACAATTGGTTCTGCTCTTTTTACAGGAACCTCAGACCGAATATTCACATTGACTTGTTCGCTGGGGTGAAAGTCAAGAACAGCCTGCGCGACGCTCGCAGATCCGCGAGATTCCAGGAGAGAATGAAATACATCTCGACGTTCCTGGACTGTGAAGGTTGTGTTGATCTTATCGATCTTCGATCCTCTGCGTAGCTTGCCTCTTAGTCCTTTTGCGGGATCCTTCTTGCCATTAATCTCATGGCGAGCATGAAGAAGGAGAGCTTGCGCAGATTCTCTGTCCTCGGGACTAAACGGTCGGGGTCTCAGGGGTGGAGTAGGTGGAGCGAGCTCTAGAATAGGCGGTGGGATGGTGTGTAGCGCCGCGAACCGGGCTATTCGTTCACTATCACGCATTGTTGCTGTCTTCGAAGAGTGCAATAGAGCAACATGGCAAAGAATGCTCGTTTCTATGAGTGGTATATTCCGCAGATATAATGCCGCTGAGGAAATGGTCTCAAGTGGTGCAAGTTGACTCCTCCTGTTCCTTAGCCTCAGCCATCTGCTGTATGTCCACAATCTGTTAGGCTGAATCTTGCCTTCTCTAACATCCGAGAGCTTCATTGTGCCTTATTGTGACTGGGGCAGCCTATGAGAGCACGGCGTGGCTGAAAGCAGCCAGTATGGTCTCGAGCTGCCAGGAGTGAGAGGATACTCGCATGGAGTCAACCTTACAATGCAGGACAATCTGTGAGGTCCCGCACCTCGGTTCTGTTCAACATTTGCATTGCCCGATTGTCAATTCTTCCTTCACTCTCTGCCAAATGCATATACATTCTAGTTGAGCTAGATCACATGAACAAATCGACCAGTTCGTGCGGATATTGGTGTATGTAGACGAAACCTTCGTCTTTGGAGCGCCAGCCTGATGCTCACTTATCTAATCCAAGTTTTGTTCTCGCAAATTCGTCGATTGCTTATTTGTGAGAGACGTATGGATCCTAGGACATGTTACTCGGGCTTCGGCAAGATGCAGCACTTCTGACGATTGCAGTATCCTGGTAGGATATGCCTCAAGTGCTGAAGTTGTTGCTGTTATGTCTGAGCAGAGAGTGTATGCTCACAAGTGGTACTCGCAGCCCGAGCGATCTATCGTAGTAGGGGATCGGCGACTCAGACGAGCGGAAACGGTCGATCCGATCAGAAGTCGTCCACATCTAGCATCAGGAAATCTGCTTACAAGCAAATCAACCTCCGCCAAGTACAAGCGTCTAAAGCACGTCTCAAGGCGTCATAACTCACCGAATGCTTCGATTGGACACAAAGGACAACAGCAGGCCGTACAGGATTCCGAAATTTTAGGCTCTTCCTCTCACACAAGCTGTAACTTACAGGAGTCGACAAGCTTTGACAATGGCTCAAGACCTGTCGAAGCATCGTCGCCGCAGATTGTTTCCAGGATCGACAGTGCGAACACCACTGAATCACATATTGTAAAGCCAGTGTTATCGTCTGAGAACATCAGAGTGGGCAACAGCTTCTTTTACCCAAACATGTTAGATGTGTTCTTGGACACAATACGCAGCAGCGATACGAATCTGCCTACACGGACTTTCACCATAGATGCTCTTCGGGAACGCTCCTGCTACTCGAGCAACCAAGCGCTGACAGGGACGACCACTTCTTACCCTCACAGCCTCTCCATGCCACGATCATCTGGGGGTCTCTACGAACTTCCGGCTGACACAGGTCGCTCCTTGACATCCATCGCTCCGTCAAGTACATCCAGGATAAATCGCGTATCACATGAGCCAGTTGTCGCTTATCCGACGACGAAGTCAATGCTGGGGTTACCTATCACACTCGCTCACCATCAGACTCGGAGCCAGGGTGAAAAAGCTTCGAGGCAGGATAAACGGCCTGTACAGGAGTCATCAAATGCAACCCAGACTATTCTGCCGCGGCACAAGAAGATGTCACTGACCAATCCGGTCACCGACAGTTTTCATACTGGCATGATCAGTGAGGTTACAGGCGTGGACGAGATCGATGTTGCGACTATCTCATGTACGACCCAACCATCTGAACAATTTCTGCTAAGGCCGAAGAAAGTAGTAAAGGATGGACAGAGACACCTTTTAGCAACTGAGAAAGCACTACACATGCACGACGAACCTGCAGTCCAAGGTGCAAATCGTGACAACTTCTACACCCCTGAGAATCAAGATTTTTATGCTAATGGGCCGTATGAAAAGCTCGAACGCAGGTATCAGGAAATCAGGCTATTAAGGGTTTATCCTAAACGAGCCTGCAGTGAACACTACAAAATTCATCCCCAGTGGAATTCTGCGTGCATCAGCAAGCTGGACAGTGCCTGCGACGTTCTTGCGTGCGAAATGGAAGAAACCTCGCTCACCAGAATCAGTGACAACTATGTCACGTTATCGTATCGTGCCGGCGATCCGAAGCAAACTGCTGTGATATTGGTTAATGGCCTTCCATTCAAAGCTTTCGCTAATCTGGAGCACGCAATTGAGCAAGCAGAAGCCCATTGGTCGCGAGAGCATCCTGAGCGCGGGCCTTTACTCTTGTGGGCAGATCAAATTTGCATCAATCAGAGTGATAACCAGGAGCGATCTGAACAAGTACAAATGATGCGAGATATTTACAGACGAAGTTCAGAGACCTACATTTGTCTTTCCGACCCCACTAGAGGAGACCATTTGTCCTGGGTTCCACTTACACTGCCCAGCATTAACAACGATTTTGTGAGCTCACAACCACCTGACATCGTGATCAAAATGAAACAAATTCTGCTTGACCTCCTGATGGGCCAAGATAAAGGAGCAATGCTTCGAACGATTCTAGCTTCACAGAGTTCAAGAGATGGTCAACCGCCACGTAATTCCTTCAACAACATCACGACATCAGGATTTACTGCAAGCTCATTCGGGGGAAGTCAGTCCAGTCTTTTCACTCAAGGATCTCAGCAGCAGTCCGCTGACCGTTTTCAGTCAAGCATAGTAGCGTTCGTAGCCAATAAGTGGTGGCAACGGTGAGTATCCCGTGTTTCGCGTTCGGCGGCATCATACTGATTAAGTCGCCATAGGTCTTGGGTGCTTCAAGAATTTCTATCTGCAAGTTCAATTCACTTTATTTCAGGGTATGTTTCTGTTCCGTGGCGTAGTCTTTCACCCCTCGTGGAATTCATATGCGATGATCTTGGCAATTTTTTGGAGCAGATTCGACGTCACTTTGAGGATCATGTCACGGATGAAATGGAGCAACAATACCAAGCTGAGAAAAGATCAGAACGAGCCCGGATACAGGAAGAGCAGCGAAGAGAGCAGGAAAGAGAGCAGCAAAGACTTGTTGCTGAGGCTAAGAAACAGCGTGAGGAGGATCAAGCTAACCAGCAGCGTCAAGCTGACGCGGAACGTGAAAAGCGCGAGCTCGAAGAGCGGAAGGAAGTGCAGAAGAGATCCAGGAACCTGATGGATTTATACAATCTGGAAATGGATTTCTACGAAGCAGAACGACTACGACAATGGAGTGCGGCTTTCCAGAAGCAGGAACGGCAGCGGGCCAACTTTGCTACTGAGCAAAGGACGATAGTGCAACAAGAGCTCGAAAGTTTGCACGAGCAAAAAGCAGCTACAAATGTACTCCGCAATCCTCAACGCCTACCCGAACTGCGACGCAAACTCAAAGAGCTACGATGCTTCAAAGAAGAGATTGCCAAACCCATAAGTGAGCAGATTCAACGTGCTAAGAACATAGCCGAAGGCAGAAGCACCGGCACACTCAATCGCCAATGTGGAGGTCGTCTGTCTGAGCCATACCGAGTGGCTATGCTGCTCAGGCTTGATGAAGTTGCTCAGAGTCCAGAAGATTTCGTGCCGGACTCTGTGGTTCCACCCATTAAGCCGATCTACCCTTGCGTCTCCAATGTTATAACAACAGGCACTGCTCAAACTTGGCCGAAAGGCTCGTCGCAATATCAACCTCAAGTAATCCCTACACGTCACTCTACGAAGCCACGATTACAGCAGACTGAAGCAACAAAGACCTTACTCAATCATGGACAATCTAGTGCCAATCCTCTTTCGAACAACAACGGTGGCGATATCGCCATTCCGGACCAGGACACCTTTGTCGATGCCTCGTCCGGCTTCTGCACAGAAGACTGGGCCCTGAAGAGACCTGATATACACGAAATTCGCCAAAGAGATCAAATCATTCACGTCCAAGATGTTTTCCGGTCACTCGACAAGTCTGCAATAGCATCCATGACAAGAGCCAAAAAAGATTTTCGACGCTACTCCGACATCACAAGTTTGCTACAGCACTCGCGCAGTTGTGTGGCTTCTGACTCGCGCGACAAAGTCTACGCTTTCTTGGGACTCGCAGAACCAAAATACAATATTGTGCCTAACTACGAGGCTAGTAATCGAATAGAGCAGGTTCTGATCGACACTGCCAAAAGCATCATAATCAACGATAGTTCTCTGGACATTTTGCAGCACGTACATCGTGGTCGAGATAATCTAGGCATTCGCTTACCGTCATGGGTGCCAGATTGGACCAGTAAAGAAATCGTCCGAGGTATCGACGAACACATATGGGGGAACGAGACACCTTTCAGAGCTGGCGGTCCACATGCACATGTCGAGTTCCTGCAGGACGAAAATTCTGCGATCCTGAAAACACAGGCTGTGTATGTCGACAGGGTTGAGAACATTCTCAGTCCGAATCTACGGCACGTATCTACAGTCAACCTCAGTAAAGGAGACTGGGCTTTTGTTCCTCAAGCTGTGCGACTAGACGATGAGATATGGATTCTGTACGGAGCTGCACGACCAGCGGTGCTGAGGCGTGATGGTGAGGACAGGTTCGGATATTTGGGAGATGCTTTGATATGCACTGGTACAGTGACGAGTCAGGATCCAACATTTGCGACGATAATGTATGGCCTGCAAGCAGACAAAGCTCAAGATCAGCTTGATCCAGTGAATATTTGTATAATCTAAACTCGGTCGCGCCAGCTGATTGCGGAAAACAATTGGCCGATTATGACTTCGTGCTTTACTTTTCGGGTATCTACAGTTGTGAGTTTATCAGGCACTACTTTAGGCTTCCCAGATACAGCTTCGTGCCTAAAACTCCTTAAAGCGGAGGTGGATGTATCTCTATATCAACTTAAGCACAAAGTACCTGAGTAGTGGAAGTTAGAAACCGGCCAGTTGCTTTCGCCACCAGCTGACGTTGCTTCCGGCAAACCGAGTATAGACTGTTACTGTCATCGAACGAAATCAACATGAGCACTTCCATATCGCGTCTTGTTAATACCAATATCCAGCCTGCCTTGCCTCAGACCAGCATCAATCGTCCGCCTCATCTCTCTATTATCGAGTCTAACAGCTCGAATCCACGATTTCAAGAACGCCACCTCCGTCTCACACCACAAGTCACTCCAGTCCTTCACCCAGACCATTGTCTCACGGTATCTCTGCCTAAACGACTTTTGGTTATAATTGAACATCGATTTCTTGAGACCTTCAAGCTCTGTAATTCGATACTGCTCGAATCGCATCATCTGATTCCCAATCTTGATCACAGGTAAGTTCTGGACAACATGATGCAAGAAGTCCAGGTATTGTGGCATACAATCTTTGACTGGATCGTTGCTTTCGACAATTCTTGCTACCAGGTCGTGGAAGCACCAGATATTAGATGTCTGGCAGGGTACGGGAGACGAGCCAGGGACTAGTATCTTTGAAGGGTAGTGACAGTGAGGACAGAAGTGACCTTGAAATTGAATGCTGTTACACCGTAAAATTTGGCAGGCTCTGAGTAGAGCTGCGGAGAAAGAATGGTCGGTGTCATGCCAGTCTTTGAAGCACGTTGCCCAGGAGTCCTTGTACAGTAGTCTGAGCTTGAGGTTCTTTCCCCTGAGCACTTGCTTCAGAAATTGACAAGCCAGGAAAACGTGTTCTTGTGTCTTATACTCTACCGTGACCTGGAAACTTTCGAAGTTGACCAAAGCTCGACAGAATTTGACAAAGCTTGTGAACTCTCGGACTTGAGTTGGATCTTGAATAACCCCTTGCTGTAGTCCTAAGTCAAAGGCAATAGCGTGGCCAAGCAGGTCGCTATGTGAGGCGTCTTCTCGAGGATCACCCAGGAGTCTATCGACATTTGCTGGAATAGCCGTCGGATTACCTGTGCAGTGCTGGAATGATATGTGACAATCTAGTCGTTCACGATTGTGGTTATCGTTTACAAGGTTGAAGTCGATATTGCAAGACTTTCTCCTGTATAAAACACTGCGACCGTCTTGGTATAGTTGCTGGCAGGACCAAAGCAAGTCCATTGATCGTTCGTGGTTGGGATCAGGATCGGGTCCGATGTCAAACAGTTCATGCTGATATGTCGAGCCTGCGGGATTTGTTTGACGTGTTTCCAGTGGTGAGATCAGATTTTCAACCATCAGAAGTCGAAGCTCAGCTGGTAGTCTGAGTAAGGACGGTATTCTTCGACCATTTGCTGGACGCAAGTTGAACTGTCGTTGTGACATACTCTTGATCGAACGAGCAGGTGAAAAGAGCTGAGATATATCAGCAGGAAAAAGGGGTCGCAAAAGTAGTTGAGAGCAAGTGCCAGTCAGCCAAATCAACAGCTAGAAGTTGGCGAACAAGTAATTGTCTGTGAACGTTCGAGAGGACGATAATCAATTCCCGTACCTACCAGGACGAAGAGAAGAAGAATTTCTTTCCAGACCACGTCCGATTGCCATTCCACAAAGCTTGTGTTCATTACATTGTCGAACAGACACTTCGTGAACTATCTGTACCTGTCCATGAACTCTTTGTGGAACTTGGTGATTCTACCAACCCAGTCGGTACCTGGCGCCAAGAAAGTCGTCCTGAAATGTAATGTGTCTGGCTTCTGACCAAAACCACTACCAGGCACCACACAGATACCAGTAGCGTCAAGGAGCTCAAGGCAGTAGAGCTCGTCTGGTTTCTTGCCTTTCTCCTTAGCTGCGTCTTGTGCCTTCTGCGGAAGATGTATTGTCGGGAATAGGTACATTGCACCCTGTCGAACATGTTAGTAACGAATAGGAATGACGATTATTAGAACATACCTGAGGCTCGCCAACTTCAACACCTTCCATGTCCTTGAATGCCTCATAAAGCGCATTCGCACGATGTCTAAGGCCATCTTCGATACCCTTGTATTCCTTGCGATAGAGCTCATAACTTGGCTCACCCTCCTTCGGTGGATTTACCATAAGCTCAACACAGCACTGACCAATGACAGGCGGACACAGCATTATACTGATGAACTTGTATATCTGCTCCTGCACCTCCTTGTCGAAGCCCACAAGCTCGAAATAACCGCCTCTATGTCCACATTCGCCAACCATACCTTTCGATATCGAATGCAATGAAGCAAGCTCGAGATGATCATGCTGGCCGGGGTTGTCCCTTTGCAGCTCTCTCAACACTTTCTTGAAAGAGAAGAATTCACCCACAAACACGTTCGTCTGATAGACCTCATCAGCCATAACCACAAGCTGCTTCTCAGATGCGAATTTAATAATGCTTTCAATGTCTTTTCGTGGTAGCGAGGCACCAGTCGGGTTCCCTGGATTGATAATGACAATCGCACGCACATCGATACCTTTGTCCTTCGCTTCCTGATACGATTTCTTGATGGTCTCCATATCCGTGCCCCAACCACTCTGTTCGTCCAAATAATATGGACAGCATTGCGCATTCAGCAACGATAACGTCGCAGTATACAGAGGATACTGAGGTATAGGTACCAGCACACCAACATTCTCATTCGCACACATGACGTTCATTAGCGTATTGACACCTGAACTCGCACCAGCGGAAAGATAGATATTGTTCGGATCAGCCTCAAATCCATCCCTGCGCTCAATGTAGTTCGCGACACTCTGTCTTATCGCAGGCACACCAGTACTCTGACTGTATGCACCCACCGATCCAATCTCTTTTATTAGGAATCGTGCTCGGTCTATCGCATCCTGCTTGTAGTCCAGCTTCTCTAATAGCACATCATCGTGGTCAAGTAGGTTCGGGTACTCCATCAGCGAAAGCACTTGTCGGAAGAAAGTGAGCGGTTTTTGGTCGAGTTGTTGTGGATTGCCTATGTTCGCACTGATGACTGTGTCAAATGGCAGATCTTTGTCGCCAGGTGGTGTCGGCGGCTCATCTTTCAGCTTGCGTAGCTTTGCTCTGTACTCTTCTGACTTAATTGCGAGCTCACCTCGAACTGCATACTTTGCTTCTTTGACATGTGGGTTTATGTTGTCAATGCTCAGCGCTTTGCGCGATGCTGTCGACGACATTGTTCGGCAGTGGCAGCGAGGTGGGAAGTGGGAGGTATAATTGTGAGCTTTGGGAGGAAGTAGTAGTCAGCAGGGGAACAGCAGGGATAGACAGTAAATGGATTCTTTTGTTTTTTTGGATCACGCAACTAGATATCGCTCTGGTTTCCAATTATCGGACTTGGACCGACTGTGTTGCGGACCGGTGCTCTAGCATGAGTTTCTTGGGGTCAGGTAAAGCTCACTCTTGGGTCTCCTGCTACTCTGCGATGGTATTACTCGTTCTAAACGTCGAGATGAGGACTGATATCGAGACTGAAACGCCTCTCGAGATATGCGTTCTACTCTTAAGAAAACCGATGACGCCGATGTTTTTGCCATGCTCGTGTCGAATCTCAAAGTGGGGTAGATTTCGAGAGTTTAGACCTCACGATAAGGTCTCAAATGAGAGTGTAGTCAAAATAGAATCATGACACCGAACAAGACGAGCTCACATGGATCTGTACACACGAGATGTGCTATTCAGCTATGATATGATTGTCAGGTCCGTGCTTTTTGTTGACAGCCTCAAATCTAGCTCATCCATGCTTATCGACAAGCTTCCTACCAGATCAGTGTGGGCACCAATCACACCTAAGATATGTTCAAAACGGGCACGTCTATCCTGGTAAGATGGTCCAGGTAATGTTAACGAGAGCTATAACTGAAGGTTTACATGATCTACCATGGTCAGTGGCATCACAGGTACAGTAGTGTTCACCTGAGTGCACCGGCTTGTCTCATGATCACTTCCACCTCTTCATCGATTGTAGGTCCTTGATACTCCTTTTTGCCTCGAACAAAGTACCAGACGATACTGAAAATGATGACACCACCCAGCACAACGATGGAATAGTTCATGTTTTCTTTATTGGTGTCAAGCTGTGGAGGCCAGAATGACCAGAAGATCACAAACACCATATACACACAGGCATATGCATTGTTGATGATGCCGAACCAGCTTGGCAGATGAAAAGGGCCCCACATAAGCTGTGCGTGAGCAATTGAAGATTTTCGACGTCCTGCACCGGAGCGCGCGACAGGGTCTGCCGGCTCTTTGATATCGTCACTGTCGTCTTTCTTGATTACGACAGTCGAATCGGCTGGTACCTCGTCAATGTTGGGGTCATATCCTTCGATACCAGGTCCTTCGATCTGAACACGCCTGTGAGGCGAGATATGCCCTCTGATTCGATGGTTGAGTAGAAGTGCCGCCGGAACTAGGTAAGATAGGTAGAAGCCACTTATTGTGAGTGACACGACGTCGTTGAAGACCGTGTAGCTGCCCAGGTAAATTAGAGCCAACGCGGCAGCAAATCCGCAAGCCACACACAAAGCACGAACTGGAACGCGTTTGTGTTCGGTCACGACGGCTAACCAGCTCGAGAATGGTGTGCCCTTATCACGAGCGAAGGACCAGGTCATTCGAGATGCCGTTGTAATGATGCCGATTGAGGCTGAAATAGTCAGGGCCAAGACTACAGCTCCTAACACCGTCGCGCCGGCGATATTCTGCGTGGAGTTGAAGAAGATCTGGATGAAAGGATAGCCTGTTGCGGTCTCGAGCACACTGTCGACATCGCCCAGGTTGTACAAGACCGTGACCATCATCACAAACCCGACAGCACCATTTATGCACATGCTGGCTATGATAGCTCGAGGAATGTTTCGACCTGCATTTTCGGTTTCCTCCGCTAAGTGCACACTGGCATCTGCACCCACAAATGTGGCTACGTTACCTAGGAAACCTACGCAATAGCTTAGGCCTTGCGTCTGCCAGCCCCCTTCATTCAGACTTGTTGTCCAGACAAAAGCAGACGTGGATTTCACGGGTGATGTTGCCCAGAGTGTCGCTACGACAGCAACAAAGCCAGCCAGGTGAAATACGATGATGAAGATCTCGAATTTGGGCAGAAGTCCGGGTGTGAAGGCATTGACGAGTATACCCGTGGCTACGACAGCCCATGCCATGAGCATGCCCTGGTAATCTTTGGGTACGTAATCGCTGTAGTCAAGAATGACAAGACCTTGCAAGATCGTGCCGGCGAAGATCGTCTCAATGGCAACAGTTGCGATCCAGGCCGTGCTTGTCAGCCAGCCAACGATGTAACTGCTGAAGACCTTGTACTTTTCAGGCGCAAGCATGTACACCCAGTAGTATTGTCCGCCGGCGATTGGGGCCAGGCTGGCAAGCTCACTCACAACGGTGTAGATGGACAGACTCGAGGCCCAGGCAATGATGAAGCCATATACAGATCCTGTTGGTCCACCATTGTCGAAGCTTTGACTGAAAAGCGCAAGGACAGTTTCCCAGGTGATTAATTCGCATATGGCAAAACCAAAAAGCGACCAGAATCCGAAACGTCGCTTCAGGACTTGTTTCTTGCCAAGAAGTGCGAGAGTGTCGCTGTCGCGGGATGGTGCTTTGGCTAGACCGGGCATGTTGAGCTTCACTGTGGGAGCTTGAGTCTGAATACGTAGATGATGCTTGGGCGTTGCATATGGTGTATTTTCTGCTGTACTACTTAGAATACCTGCAGCAATGTGGCTCGATACGGCCGAAGTAAGCTGAACTCAGCACTCTTTTTCTTGCAAGAGAAAATTAGAAGTTGTGGATGGGAAGCACAAGCGATTTATGCTGAGCTGTCTTTCGTGTCCAGCTCGACCCTGGCTACCCCACATCCCTGAATGTTTTCTGAGTTCGACGCCAACCAGAAATCGGAGAGTGTGGATGGACTGCTTCGTAGCTCGTGGAGAATGCAGTGTACATACCTCACGTGCCATGCGCTTGGGTGTGTCGTGAGCATTCTATAAGGCTCTTGGACACGATGGAAAGTATGCACAATGCTGCATGACGAGTAAGGCTTCCTCGTCAATCAATGTACGAGCAGAGATAATGAAAATGAGAGGTGTGTAGCACAGGAAAATTGTCCCGCTCGATCCATGGTGAAAGGTTTGTTCGAGCGCCAAGACGAGCCGTTGATGGCTTTAAGTGAAGCCAAAATGCTTTGTGTTCTAGGCTTCCCTCTTGACCGAGGCACAAGCTTTCCATCCACAAGCTTGGGACAAAAGTTGCGCATTGACAATCTTTTGCTCGTCATATATACATTTTGCTGCTTTAACGTAGGTCAACGTCAATCACGGCGACATGGACATATTATGGAGAGTTTCTTGGTGAGCACATGAAGTTCAGAAGCTTAGTGTTGTGAAGGGAGTTGCCTTAATCAAAATGCTGAATACTGGTACGAATATAGTGGCCGGCCGGCAGGACAGCATACAGCACGGCCTAGGCTTTAGGGATGTCCAAATGATGTACTTATAGGCTCTCGATAGTGCTCGACTGAAGTCTATCAGCACTCAGTCGTTTTCACGATTTTCCTTGCCTTCGGCCACGTTACCGTCCTTTGCTTCTCCTTCGTGTCGTCAGAATTTGCTCCTAGCATACATAGTAAGTGAAGACGCAATTCGTACCTATGCTCGGATATGTCTTTGAGGTCTGCCATTGAAGAGCAAGATACTTGTGAGACTCACTGCGTGTGAGCAATCCGACTGGAACGGCGCTGCAACGGGCGCGTATTGACGCGTGATTTTGTCGGTGTGCCTAGCGTGTCTTGAAAGTGAAGCCGCAGTGGTCGATCTTTCCAGGCTCGCGACAATGCAATTCAGACATGAATCCAAGTACTTATCGCGACAACGCCGACCAAGACTCGACACTCAGCCGTTGATACACGGAACCACAAGACGTCGATGATTTGATAGCACTCCACGCAATGCTATAAGTTGCCCCAACAAGTGACCTATCAGTACAAATATCACTTGCGAGGCCGTTTGTCATGGCTTGATTCTCGATTGCGATGCGAGGGAATGCGGCTTCCCTGGAAGTATACTATACTCACGTCGCTCTTTCCCATTATTGCTTGTTCATCCTCCACTGATAAGGTATCACTGCGGAGATATAACCCATTATGTCAAGCTTTACACCAGTCACTCCTCCTACCTCAGCGATGACCAGGGCAGCATTGCGAGACTCTCTGACGAGGATCAAGTATGTTGAAGGTCCATTTCAGACCTTCCCAGAAGTGGTCATGAGAGCATTACTCACCCATGTTGCCAATGATGGTGTTGACGATTTCTCAATGAAGCTTTGGCAAAATAGCGATCAAGGCCTCTATAATCACTACGGAAGAGAAGCGAAGTTCGTCGACAAGCAGTTTGGAGAAGATATCGACGTGTCTCGCTTTGCCTACGACAACTTCACGCAGAATATAGGCAAACAGATAGTGATTGCCAAGGTTAAAAACCAAGACGTAACCACAAAGGGCGATTGTGACTATTGCATCTGCTTTGGTCCCGGTGGTAACCCACATCGCGATGCCCGCAGTGTCAAGCAAGATCGCTTCAATGATGGCCGAGAATGGAAGACGATTCAGTGGGGCATTTGGGTTCCAACACACTTACGAAAAACGACCTGGCTGTTGCAGAAGGAATCTGCTATAGTTCGAGCATTCATACCCGGGGCCTGCACGTGTGCCGACTCAGAAACGTGGACCAAGGAGGAAACTGTTTGCAGGACAGTCGCCTTTACAGTTGACTTCCCCCACACCTACAGCTCCGCCAAAAGAACAAGCATCAGCTCCAATTTTTGCCGATGGTGAGAGTGTGCTGACCTACCCCGTTCTGTCAGAGGAGTCAGACGAAGACACCGGTGACGAGATTCAACCCGCCTCTTCAACGAACCAGCAGGCGAACAAAAGAGACTGGTCACCCGAAACGACACCAAGTGAGACAGAGGTGCAAGACGTGTCAAGAACAAAAAGGCTCAAGGTAACACTACCATATTCGCTTCACGCTGCTCCTCGTGTATGTGACATACTAAATAGTCAATCGCAGCAGAAGACCGTCGCAAGACCACGAGGAAGCGCCATTCCTAGACATAGCCCTAAACGAAACAGTCAACAGACACTAAGGGAGAACAACGGACCTGCACAAGCGCTATCGCAAAGGACGAACAATGAATCCATACTCATATCCGACGACGAGTCTCGCGCATCACTCGTTAAACGAGAAATGGCTTCGCCTGTAGCGTACCGGGGCAACCATTCGAGCCAGAGACATGTCCATGACCACCTGTCCAGACACGGTAGTCGAACATTATCCACAGTCACGACCGCAGTGACTTCTCCTCCCGAACTCAAACGATCCGGGACTGCAGAGGCGGACAAGCGGTCTTTGGTTTTGAACAGTGTCACATTCACCTTCAAGGACGCACACGAAAACATCGTGGAACAACTACCTTTCGAAGAGTGCAATTCAGCTGGAACTTTGTTCTCGCAAGCTGTGGCTTGCGACATTGCTGACTTCGACAGCACGAGAATGCTGGAGATCGAGGTTGGAGACAAAGCACCAGTACGCATCGTGAAGGACAGTAAGAGCAATTTCGAGCGGAAAGTGCTGCAACCTCTATTAGCATTACGGAACGAGTTACCTGATTTGCCGATCGAGATTTCTGTCAAAACATATAAATGAGCTCGAAGATTCGAGACCTGGCGTTCGAGCGTATCTGACCAGCGTTTTAGCGATCTACTTTCTAAGAGCTGTACAGCGATAAGAATACAAATTTGAGATCAAGCCACAGTATTCCTCCTCCCACCAATCAACACCCTACTCAGCTTTCTCATCCTGCTCTCCTTTGGCGTTGAAGTCTCCTTCAAAGTCTCCACACTCTCGGTCTCATCCTCATTGCCTTGCCTACCCACTAAATCCTCCTGACTCTCGGCCTCCTCCACCCTTCTTAAATTCCTCTCCGCCTCCACCCGTCTCAATCGTTCCTTCTCCCTCGCCTCCTCCGCCTTCCTCCTCCTCCTCTGCTCCCTCAACGTGGGCCCCAGCTTGGCTTTATATTCGTCCATCGTCGTCTCGCCATAAACGCCTTTTATCGCGAACTTCGATTCCTCCATGTACGATTTCCGTTCCGCGAATTCATTGAGAGCGGCGAGATAACTCTCCCGTGACCTGAAGCCGCGTTGCTGGTGGTTTGACGGCGTTAGTGCTAGAGTGCTTGCCGTGGAAAGAAATGAGTTTATAGATGGAGCGTAGGATTGAGCTCGACGACGGTAGGTTGGTGGTGAGTTGTCTGTAGGGAGTGATGGCGGTGGGAGGAGGAGCTGGGTCTGTGAGTCTGTTGATGTACGTGATGCTGATTGGTATGGGTTTGAGAAGTCTGATTCTGGGTCGTGGTGATAGGAGAGGTTGGGGCTGGCTGGGTGGTGAAGAGTTGAGATCATGGTGTGGGCTTCCATTGTGTTATTGAGTATGATTGATCAGCTGTGAGTATAGTGTGCATTCTACGAGTTGTGTAGACTGAATGTAAATAACGATATTGGTCGTTTATCAATATAAGTAGTGCCGCTCCAGCCAGACCAGCTTTTTATTCGAGGTTGTGAGTT